>PVJH01011665.1:0-67734 GCA_004026705.1 Nesogale talazaci | reverse complement strand
TTATTTTTATAAGGTTTTATACAAAGGCATTCTATTGTACAGACCATAACAAACTATGGATTGAGAAGGATGGAAATTCCAGAATACTACTTTGTGCTCATGTGAAAATTGTATATGAACCAAGAGGTAACTGTTTGAGTAGAATAAGTAAATATTGTGTGGATTAAAATAAGGAGGGTGTGTTAGGCAGCTTAGTCTAGAAAAATAAAGCCAGGATTATATTTATGACCATGATTATGTGCCAGAGAATAGGTTTATAGAGCAAGAAGGAATATGACAGCTTATTAGGCTACATAGAACAGAGGGCTCAATTATACCCTCTTTCATGGAACAGTTAATATACTGGAAGTCCTTCAACTTATGTTGGCTGTTGGGTTCAAAATCAAGGAAGTAGACAGTGGAGTCTTAATTCCAGGCAAAGCAGGCAGAGTAAGGCCACAAGTTGGATCAACAACAGGCAGTAATTTTAGTCTGGGTAGACTTGAAAACAAATTCACAGACATTCATATGTGTAAAGGTGCTTTATATGCAAGAGCAATGGAATATTGAGAAAACATTGCAGATCAGCTCAGGTCCAGGTGTCCAATATTAGCCCATCTGTCCAATACCAATCCATAAATTTCTCTTCATAATCACAAAACACATGCAATGATGTCAAATGCAGGAAGATCACATACCAATAGGTGGGAAGTCTTGTGGATCCAGAGGCATCTCAGAACTGACAGGAGTCTCTACGTGACTCCTTCAGCTCCAGGGCTCTAGCGTAGCACCTGCCTAGATCAAGTAGCTCAAGTAATGTGCACACCAGAGGTATGATGAAGCAGGTCTCAAAGGAGCCTCAGGCTCTAGTGATATGATCCACAGGTTGTGTAACACTTGGGTTGGGGCAGAGAACTAGCTAAAGCAGGCCTTGCGCAGCCATTTATCTTGTTGCCCTCCAATCAAACTGCTACATGGTTAATCTCCACCCACATGTTCCTATTGGCCAGGTTGGCACATAAACCTATCTATCACAGAAGGTTATGTGTCAGAATTGTGTCAAGATCCTTTTTACCAGATTTATTGAATCTGTATGCTAAACAGATAATGAGAAGATGGACTACATGAAGAAGGTGGCATTAATATTGAAGAAATACTTATTGATGACCTCTGATGTGTTGATAGCACAAGTTTTCTCACTAAAAGACTTGAAAAACTTCCTGATGAAGAACAAGGACTACAGCCTTCAGACTGGATTGCAATGTTAGGTAAAGCAAACTCAAACTCTCTCACAAGTGAACCAATAGATAACATTATGGTAAAGGAGAAAATATTGACGTTACCAAGTATTTTATTTTTCTGGTCACCACAATCAAGATTTAAGGATGCAGCACTCAAAAAATCAAACAAATTATTGGAGTGAACAAATCTGCACAAGAGTTCTTTACAGTTTTGAAGAGCAAGAATGTCATATTTAAAAAAAATTGTTTTATTGGGATTTCACATACCTCTTATCACAATCCATACCTCCATCCATTGCATTCAGCACATTTGTACATTTGTTGCCATCATCATTCTCAAAACTTTTTATGTCTACTTGAGCCCTTGGTATCAGCTCCTCATATTTTTCCCTCTCTCCCTGCCTCCCATTCCTTATAAACCCTTGAGGACTAAGGTGCTTCTGCCCTGATTCACAGCATTTTCTATTGCTTCTTATACATGTGAAAGTTGGACATAGACCAAGGAAGACCAAGAAGAATCAACACACTTGAGTTCTCGTGCTGGCAAAGATTATAAAAAATATCATGGACTTTCAGGAGAACAAACAAAGTTTTCTTGGAAGAAGAACTGTCAGAATGTTCCTTTGAAGAGAGGGTAGAAGACTTCCACTGAAGAACTTTGGTGATTTTATGAAGAGATGCCAAGCCCTGGAGAAAGGAGAGGGCCCATGAAAAATAGGAAGCCATGCAGGATATGGATTAATATAATAACTGTAACAAAGGGCTCCAGCATAACAACTGTGAGGATGAAGATGGAATGGACTGTCTTTTGTTGTGCATAGGGTCACAGGTGGAACCCACCTGAGGACATCGAACAATAATAACACTGCACCCCACGTGCGGAACCTGGATGATATTGAAAAGTGTTCCTGGGTATAAAAACTGGCCAATATGACAATCCTACCAGGAAGCTCAAGAAAATGCTGTTCCTTGTCATATTAGAATAGTCTTTTTGGTCTCAAACTTAAATGTTTAACAATCAGCTCTCCATAAGGATTTCCGCCCCCCCCCCTCCCAAAGGTCCCTGGTTTAGTATTTCCATGAGGTACATACTCACACCAAGGTTAGTTTCAAGCTCAAATAGCATGACAACCAAAATTTCACATTTGACTTTATTAGGAATGGTGCCTTAATCGTGATTTTAGTTCATGCTTCTCCCTTAAAACCAAATGCAAATTTCAATTTTGAATAATATCATTTTAAATCAGTTTTCTGCCATAAAGTAGATCCACTCAAAAAACAAAAACACATTAACACTTGATTCAGCCTAGATACTCAATGTCATTGAAACATTAGTTGCCTGTTTTCATGTACCTTAATACTTAAAGCGCTAAGAAAATTCTAAGACCAGGTAGTGTAAGGGATGAAACATTGCGTAGTTAACCACAATGTCAGCTGTTCGGAACCACAAGTGGCTCAGCTGCAAGATGAGGCTTCCTACTCCATAAACAGAAATCCACAGGGCCAAACCTACTCTGTTCTCAAAGGATGACAATGAATCGCAGTCATTTTAAGGCAGTGATTTTTGTTGTTGTTGTTTTATGAAATATATGAAATTTCATTTCTAGCTCTAGTGGCACATTCAGAATATATGATATCAAAATTATTTTTAGATCCACTTGACTTGAGCTAGACATTGATGAAATGATTTCTTTCCATCACAGCAAGTTGTAGTATTTATCTAATAGGTCCTTTGAGTGCGGAGCCAGATCAGATTTTTCTCTACTGCTCTTGGTCTCTCATATATGTCTCTAAAGCTGTGTTCTCTGTGAACTCACTCCATTCGGAATAGATGAATAGATGAATGGATGAATAAACAATTGATTGAGCTTTTTGACATTCTTAAAGCAGATGTACAACAAAGAATAGGATTTGTTCCTTGAGCAATGGATCTGAAATAATTGACTTTTATCTTTCTCAGAGTAAAGCAAATTTAATCTCTGATCTTTTATTTGTTTTAAAAATTAAGAATTATTTGAAGTTGGTAGACTCTGCAGTTGTAAAGACATTTATAAATATAAGTTGAACAGGCAATGGACTTATTGATTTAGTGATCACAGCATTGTTACAGTTAGTTGAATTGAGGGACTCCACACTAACACAGTTTGATGAAGAGAAATGGGAAAATGGACACAAACATTGCTATCTTGGAATATATATCTTTAAGCCTCCACGTATAGGGTATTCCATTATAAATTCAGTGAGCTATGTGCATAATTAGACATTCCTGCTGTCACAATGATTCACCTTTATGAACACTCTGATGCACCTTGGCATGGGAAGCTCAAGATAGTTGCTTTGCCTCTAAATAAGGATCTGATGACTAGCTCGCAAACTTCTCTTGCATTTCTAATAAGCTCAGAGAGACACCTGTTTAGCAAGCAGGCTCTGTAAAGAAGAGATGCCTTTCGTTCAGGGATATTGCTTTTCATTAAGTGGATTCTAGAAATATAAGGGTCCATTTTTTTATTTCCAAAATGACTGGGATTGAGGCGAGGAGATAGAGAGAAATGCCTAATTTTCTCATATATACAGGACCCACCCCCCCAAAAATTACCTTGCTGCTATGGAATTGTTTTTTACTCCATATATAGGATTTTAGATACTTTGTAAATTTTATAGGAACAGATAGTCTGAGCTTTCTCCCCAGGAGGGGCCGGTGGGTATGAAAATTTAGTCTTGCTGTTAAGAGGCTATTAAGACTACCCAAGAAGCACCAACAGGGCCCTTTAGTCCTGCTCAATAAGAACTTTCCTGTTCAAATTGCAAGTAAGGACTGTACTTGTCAGATTCCCAAATGGCCCTCAATGGTCCCAACATCTGCGTTTGTACAATTTTGGGACAGCTTATATATGATGGGAGTGCAAATCAGAATTGACTTACTGACAGTGAATTTGGGCATGGGGTGGGGTAGGGGTTCGGGGGCATACTAGAGGATTATTTCCATCCTGGTAGCAAAGTTGGTAAAGTTTCGGCCACTAACACAAAGGTCAGCAATTTCAACTCACTAGTCTCTTTTGGGGGAAGAATATGTTAGTCTGCTTCTGTAATGATTTACTCTCTTGGAAAACATATGCAACAGTTCTCTGTCAGGTGTTCATTATTAATTTTTTATTTACATATTCTCTCTCTCTCTGAAGAAAGCTAGCTTCCCAATCATAGGGACATGCAAAGTCTCTAAGGAAAGATCCACATATCAAAGAATAAAAATCTTTGAACAACAAACCTTCTGGATGTCATATGGTGTCTGAAAAGCTGAACTGAAAACTCCAGTTGACAAGGACTGGGAAAGCCACCTGACTGAGCTAACAGGTCAACATACCCCAGAAACTGCGAAACCAGAGGCCAAGGGTCTGTCACTCAGGATGCTGCCAAATAAGGTCATAGTTGGTCCTTAGCAGACCATTCTTCCTGAAAATCTCCAGCCCTGAGCTCAGGGACTCCTGCCAAACTTATGAAAGAGCTGACTCGCTGTGGACAGTCTCACTCCCTTCACCCTCTTGGTAGTGTGGACCTGCCGGACCACGGCCCCCAGTGTGTCCTTATTTCACTGTTCCGTAAACTTGCTGGGTTCCTCCTCCTACCTGTGGGTTTGGTCTCTGCATTGCTGCCGTGCTGCTGCGCCTTTCTAGAAGCCTGTGGAGGCGGGATCCGCACAGAAAAGAGGTCAGTGTGCTCTAACTCAATTGCGCATTCCTATGACTCCGGAAGACTTCTGTCCTGACCAAGAGCTTTATTAAAATCTCCTGAGGACAGAACCACCCATTTAAGGGGCCAGTCTTTTTTTTCTCCAGTCTTCCAACAGTTCTAGTTGCATGTTTTTTTTCCAGTGTAAATATTTGGTGCTCAAAACACTGGGTGGATCTAATGTTTTTAAACAAAAAGGCTTCTTAGACAGTGGATACCCAATAAGGGACCTAATTGTAAAGATTTAAAGTAATGGGCTTGCAAACTTTCTCCACTCTCCAGCATTCATTTCTCCAAGACTAATATTCATTCACCTCCAGTATTTATTTTTTGGGGGGTATCACTGCCCTTTGGTGGAAGTAGGAGGCCCTGCCTTGCCCTCAGAGAGCTGCTTCTGGATTTGAACCGCCAACCCAGTGGGCTGCAGTCCCGCACACAACCACTATGCTACTGGGGCACAGCCCCAATATTTATTTCTATCACACATTATGTTGAGAGCAGTAGGTAGGAAAAATCAGTATTATCCTACTACAGCTAGATTTTAGAACCTGTTCCTCTTAAAACACTCAAATTTAATCATTTCAGTGGTTCTCAGTTATAATGTAATACAGTTCCTCATGTTGTAATGCCCCCCCCAAGGTTAAAATTATTTTCATTGCTACTTCATCACTGTCATTTTGCTACTGTAATGAATCCAGCGACCCCTGTGAAAGGTTGAGAACCTCTGATCTGGATCCCACCATTCCTTTCGTAGTATGGTCTTAAGTCCCAGGCAAGATCAAACCAGGCCTAGAGTTTTAGCAACCATTTTGACCAGTATACAAACTTTTGCTAACTTCTTATAAGATTGGTCTCATGCATTATTTCATTGTGATACTCTCATTATGATACCGCTGCTGCAAATATTCAGATCAAATACCCTCAAAAGGAAACATTTCTATTTAAAGTGGTCAGAGACATAGATATGTCTACTTACACAAACACACACACACACACAAAGAAGGGGATCAAAATTCATGGAAAATGGAATTAAAAGGCAAACAGGTCCACATATTATTTGAATCTATCTTGTATTTTATATATTTGTGTAGATATATATCCAGGGGTAAGTAAAAAGTATTGGCTACATACAGTTCATGCCTGCACAGATTTATTCTAAATAAATGTGTTAAATAATTTCTCTCTAATCAATAGAATGTGCAAGTCAATTTCTCTCTGTAATACATATCATAGTTTTATTAATTTGTTTTAACATAATAATCCAATCAAAATAGTACCATGTTTTCAGACCATAAGATGCACCTGAACATAAGATACTCCCAGTTTTTTGGGGGGTGGGGCACATCACTGCCCTCTGGTGATCGTGGGAGCTACCCAGCCTTGCTCCTGAAGAGCTGCTGCTGGATTTGAACCGCCAAGCCTGGGGGCCATAGTCCTGCACTTAACCCCTATGCCACTGGGGCTCAGCCTTACAACCAGTTTTTAGAGCAGGAAAACAAGAAAAAAATATTCTGATCTAAATGATACCAGTATACTAAAATGTATATTAAAATAAATATTTAGTAAATAAAGCAAGATAGGGTAATATTTAATAGCGTAAACTCAGCAGTGGTGTTAAGAACCATCATCACTTTCATTAACAAATGAGGACAGACTAAGAGGCTCAAGCCCTCTTCTAGCTTTCTGGAAACCCTAAAAACTCATCATCATAGTGTCAGAATTTATGAAGCTCTGTTGCTCACAATTATTTATTTCACTTGCCTTGCTTTCTTCAGCTATGATATTATCTTCAGTTCTGTCTAAGACATTGTTAATGCCACGCTTTTTTGAATGATTATGCAACGATTTCCTTTTTCTCTGACTGCCATGATGCTTTAACCCACTGACAAACTTGAGTGATAGTGGGCGTCTTCATTCGTCCAGTAGGCGTCAGATCATGATTCCCAGCAGCCCTCCATTTGTTCCACTCTTCTCTCACGAAGACTTTAAGTGGTTTGTTGATTGAAACATTGACAAGTTGCAACTGGTTGGTGAGACCCCGAGGAATTACAGCTAGATGAGTTTTCACCTCTTTAAATCTGTTTTTCATTGTTTTACTAATATGTGCTCTGAACTGTTCAAGCACTAATAAAGCAGACTATTTCAGAAGTCCTCCAGGACTTTTGGATCCTCTCTTTTCAAGCCATACCTTCATTCCATTTTCATCCATTCATCCTTTTTCATGAACATGCACAGCAACTCCTCATGGAATAACCTATTTTGTTATGGGTTTCCCTTTGACAATCAGTATCAGTGGCAATCTGGTGCCCTCAGCACAGCAGGATCATATAGCAGTGTGATGTGTTTCCTCATATACTGAGGGTTTCAGGGTTATTGTTTTGGCACTTTCAAGATCAACCGTCTTATTAGATAGTCCATCAAAGGTTGGCAGGACTTCACCTATATTCTAAATCAGGTCCAATGGAAAATCGTTTTTTTTCCTAGCATCAATTACAAATTTGTGAAAAGGCAGGATTTTTGATGCGCATTCTGGTGACATTTTTTTGTGTGCAATTTTAGCTTGGGTGCACATAGCACGGCTGCTTCTTAAATCTGTAGTGCCATGATGGTTAACCAGTAAAATCCTTAATGCCCTAGACTACAGCAAAGAGTTTGGCCTCATACATGTACACTTTTTTAGATCATTTTGAGAAGTCCATATTCCGGTATCATGTGATCCATTCTTTCATGCCCACTTCTAACTGTGTGCTAAATTTTATGAAGTTTTTGCAGCTGATCCTCCAGTTTTCTCTATTCTCATGATTTTTTTCAGTTAGAGGTGGCCCAAAATGTCTTTCTGCCTCTCTATTTCTATGTTCTCTTGCATATTTTATATTCCCAGTTTAAATGGAATTTTATATGCTAATCTTTTCATTTCTGACATTTTGTACCAATAGAGAAATGGTGTTTTTCTGAGGAAAATAGAATAGTGAAAACTGTCAGTTGTTATGAGAGACAAATTACCCATACATCAATATTATAATTTATAGCAACTCAAACTGCTTGGTCTTCTGATGAAAGGGCATCAACCAACCTGACAGGCAGGGCTTTGCATGACAGGAGAGACTCTATGTCTCTCTCCTACCACGACAGGCTCTTTTTCCCACCTGTCAGGACACTGTACTGCATCACATAGTCCTGGCCAGGACACTCCCAGGTACTGTACCTAGCTGCCTCCTGTCTCCATGTCTCTATCCTGTCAGTTTGTCAGTGTCATGCATACACAGAGGAGGCATGTGCTGTCCCCATAATGTGACCTGACTGACATTGACACTCCAGGAGGTGGGACTTCCCCTGAACACACAGCAATCCACAACACGCAAATAGCAGCAGACAGTAAGCTATGCATGGGAGCATAAACAAACGTTCTGGGGTACCACACCTTTGGATCATATGATGCACACTCATATCCCCCCCCTTACCTTTGGGGTGGGGGGAAGTGTGTCTTAAGTGCATCTTAGATTTGGAAGGCATCCATTGGGTCCATTAAATTCAAGGCAAAGAGATTGAATTTAGAGATTACAAAGGAGTAATACTAAAAGATTTTCTGAATGGATACAATGTGATCACAGGGATTTACTTGGAAAAACATTCAAGAAAATTGAAATCTTCATTGATTAGCAAAAGACCAGGACAATTTTTACTGGTGAATAGCTTTTCTCTCTGTGCAGTCTACCTGCTCACTTTTGGGGGGTATCAAGGGCAGGAACTCTCACTGTATCAACCACACAGCCCTAATCTTGGCCCAGTCAATCTTCATTCTGTCCTCCAAATTCAAGGAAACATTGTAAAAGCTTCCGATTGGAGTCCCTCCATGAGGCCATCTCTGCCATTTAGGGGTGTTGTAAATCAAAGAGCCCAGAACTCTTCAGGGAAAGGTTAGATCAGAAATGCAACAGCTTAGGGAGGTTTTACATATGCAGACATATAATGTAATTTTGAATTTTGAAATCTTGAAACTTGATCTGTAAAATAGAATTAAGAAAATATTTCTGGCAGGGTTATACCTAGGACTTTGAAATAGTAAAGGAAATCACATATTTAAGCTTCCAGGATTCAGATTTTTAGATAAAAAAACTGGATTTTCAGTTATTGGTAAATTATATGGCTATAGAAAAAATCTTTAAATTCTAGGAAATCAGTTTCAGGGACGTCTCTCCTTCTTTCCCTCTTACCATCTCTCTCTGAGTAAATGTGTGTATGTGGGCTTAATATGTTGGTGAGATGATATGCTAGGGAGGGCTCTCAAAGCTTTAAGCACTTACTGTTTCTAAGTCTCCAGTCTTAGACCTATGAGTCTCCTGACAAGAGCAGGAGGGAGAAATGAGAAGGACAGTGATTGAGTGGGGAATACTCAGGCAAGAGGGCCCTGCACTGGGGCCAAAGCCTGCACGTGGCTTTGGTCTTAATAACTTTCCATTATACACACTTCCTTTGGCACCAGCGAAACAAGGTTTGATTTATTTTTGATGGATCTTCTCCTTATTGGAACTCTATTGCTTTCAAAGCGGTTGCTGCAGCAACACCTGAAGTGATTTTTATCACTGCCATAAACACGTTAAATGATTGCAGGTACTGGAGACCTTTTTCAGGTTCCGCTATTTGATAAGTGAAGTCAGTTGTTAAAAAATGTTTTTCTGCTATTTTAACTTTTGACATGACCTTAGAAAATCTATATTCTGTATCCAATAGGCTGCTACTTTATAAATGTGGAGAATTACTGGCCAATTAAGATTTGTGAGATATTTGTTATCTCCTATGTAAAATAAAATAAAAAGACAAATTATATTGATATATTCTTTTGTTACTTTCTTATTGTTTTTTAATTTTAGGTGGTTTTATTGGTCTCATTCTTTGAGAAGGACGCTGGGGGAGGATGTGTGCTTCTAATCTTACTCCCAGCTTAGATAAGTAGAGAGTAACTATTAGAGTACATCTCTCGGTAATTAGGATAATTACACTTAAACAAATAGGGAGAAGATTTCATGAAATTTACTTTTAATGTTTCCTGGTGCTGGCTATTTAATTTACCTTGAAAATAGATATTAATGTCTCTGCATATCATTTCAACTTATAGGAAGTCATAGTACAAATTGCTAAAAAGGTTATAAGGATAGAGAAACCTAATGCATAAACTCAGGTGAATTATTGAAGACACCTTTCACACAGTAAAAGCAAATTTAAGATATTGAAAGTTAATACTTAAAGACTCTTTCTAAAATGGGATAGTGTGATCTACTCTAACTTTAGTCATTTTCCCAAAGGATGATATCACTAACAAAACATAAACGATGCTCTCACGTAGACAACAATGAGGGACTTTGTGGCAATTCCCTAATCTGGTGTCAATTTGGGACTTGAGAGGATTAAGTGTGAAGGGGTGGAGTCTAGACTGCCAATGAGACCGCTGTGTGCTCATGGTTTTTTCCTGAGACCTTTGGAAATTCGGATTTTTCCTCATTGGACCTGGAAGACACATGGCCTCTTTGCTCACTCCCTGAGAGATTCTCTACTGTTAAGACACACGAAACTAAGCTGAGCGCGAGAGCCCAGGACCTAAAGAAGGCATGTAGAGGCCCCTGCCAGTGCTGAATTGTTTACAAATCCAGAAGATTGGATTTGAATCCGGAAGACTCTGGTCCTCTGGTGATCCCCCTGTATTCAGCATCATTGCATGTATTTTGTGAATCTGAAAGGGACGTTATAGATTGATATCAGACATATAGGCTAATATTGGACTTATTCGCTTGATCTGAACTGGGCTGGGATATTTTCTCAAATTTAATCACTCTCATTTATAAGCCTCTGTCCTATATACCATATGTACTCAGGTATAAGCCAACCCAAATATCATCCATGGCACCTAATTTTGCCACAAAAACTGCATTAAAAATGTGCTGAAAAACTCAGCTTATACACAAGTATAAATTCAGCTTATATACAAGTATAGGCACATGTAAATGTCTATGAATTTGTTTTTCTAGTCTACAGACTCCAAATAATCCAAACATTTAGACATCATATTGTGTGCAAGCAATGGGCTTTGGCAAATATTTGACTATTGCGACACCCCTGGACATTGAAGCTCCAAATTTTTTCCAGTAGTCATTACTAATTTATAGATCTGGAGGATGTACATTGGTACAGAAAAGAGCTCACACACGGAATCCAGAACAGATTACCACCACCCTCCATCCCCCAGGAACAGTAATGAGAGTAGCAATACCGTGAGGGTAGGAAAGGGAAAGTTGGGAGAGGGCGGGGAAAGGAGGCAAAAGAAGAAACATTGCATTGGTCGATGTATAGCACTCTGCACCCTAGGGGGACGAATAACAGAAATGTAGGTGAAGAGAGACAGTAGACAATGTTTTATGATATGAACATAAAAAACTATAATTTCTCAAGGGTTCATGAGAAGGGGAGGGTAGGAGAGGGAGGGCAAAAAGAAGAGCTGATACCAAGGGCTCAAGTTGAAAGAAAATGTTTTGAAAAGGCTGATGGCAACTTATGTACTAATGTGCTTGAGACAATTGATGTATTAATTGTTAAAAGAGTATAAGTGCTCCCCAATAAAATAATTTACTTAAAATTAGTATGAAAAAGCAGTCCGAAAGTATTTTTATTTTCACCCATTACATAATGTATTTCTGTTCGGGGGGGTTGTTGTTGGAAGAGACTTTACTTAGGAATGTGAAAGGTAACATGGTATTGCATTGACTTTTGGTTTTGACATTAGTAAAAGCTTTGATTTAGACAGAACTTGCTACTAACCCTATGACAGTAAACAAGGAGTGGCCCTTGCCAGCAGATTGAAACACCATCTCTAGTTAGAGGCCCTGTCCAGAAAAGCAAATCAGAAAGTTTTGGGGATTAAGCATACAGACAACACTGGAATAGTGCTCAGTAAGTATAGGTATGCAAAGTTATATTTTAATTTTATGCTTTATTTAAGTATTTGTCAACTTAAAAAAAGGTGTAGCATGTAACTGCTGAGTGAAATGATTAGTAACAGCCAGTTATTACTTTTGGTGACTATACGTGAGTTCTGTGGTAAAATGTTCAAGGTTGACTTCATGTAAAAAAGAGTTGATCATATTTATCATTGTGCTCTTAATAAGATGTATTATGTGCTGCATTAATGTATGATATTTCTAAATATTAATGTCTATATCACTTTTTCTTATTGTAAATCTATGAGAGAAGAGATCAGTCTTTCCCCCCACACATAATTACCCTAACACATAGTAGTACCTTCCTTTTAACATGCTCTCAATAAAGTAATATTTTTAAATGAAGTTCAAAACAACAATCCTTAGTCCTTGAGTGCAATGAGCTTCTGTAATTACAGGAAAAATGTCATTACCAAAGTTTAATTATTTTATGTTTCTATTTTATAACCATTTTAGTTTAAGATTAAAACCGTATATTCAAGTCCTGATAGTGCAGTGGTTACATGTTGGGCTTCCATCTGTATGGTTGCCCATTGAAAGCTACCAGCAGCTCCGCAAGAGAAAGAGTGGGTTTTCTACCTCCAGAAGCAGTTAGAGTCTCTGACGCTCATGGGGAATCGCTGTAAATCGATATTTACTTAATGACAGTGTGCTTGGTCTACTCTCTATTTACTTGCCTAAAAACTTTTGGAACCAAGCAAATGCTGTCTTTTATGTTGCCAATTCATATCAGAAATTATAAAAACATAGTCTGAAATCATGATTATAAGAGTAAAGGTATTATTATATTTAGCAAGCATTATATGAAAAATCCTATATTATTAATATCAAAAAGAAAACGACCTTCAATTCGATGGACTGACACAGTGTCTGAGCCAATGGATTCAAACAGAAGAATAATTGTGAGTGATTGTCAGCAATTTTATCCTATTGAATATAAGATCATTAGGGCTGAGCCCCGGTGGTGTAGTGGTTGTGCGCGGGACTGCGGCCCACTGGGATGGAGGTTCGATTCCGGCTCCCAGGAGCAAAGGCTGGGCCTCCTACTCCCACCACCAGGGCAGTGATGCCTAAAAAAAAAAAAAAAAGATCATTTTATAGGTTGGTTGACTATGCTTCTTTGCAGGTATTATATGTTGAGTCCAACTTTCCTTAAAATATAGATCATAGAATGATCATCTTGACTTAGCATTACTATACACAGAGAAGAGAGGTCAGCATTATCCTCATAACCTTATCTTTGAATAACAAATTTTTTGGTGAACTGATTTTATTTTTATTATAACTGTAAGCTTAATATTACATTATATTTCCACAGTTTCCTCTTTATCAACTATCTTCAGTGAGTACATTTCACTCTCATCATTTTTTAAGTTATTTTTGAGGTGAAATATTAAAAATTTAGAATGTTCTGTATATTTTATTTTTGCAAGATAAAAACACTTCACTAGCAGGTGGACTATTACCATAACCCTTATTTACTTTTACCCAGATTTAAGAATCTTAAAATACTATAAACCTTGGAAGACATATTTTTTCAAAACAAGAATGTGTGACCCTGTATAACATATTTTGTGCCAAGAGGAATTGTCAGTAAAGACCAGTCTTTTTGGAGAAAGACACCATGCTTCGTAAATTCTGGAGTTAGTGAAAAGACAAGGAATTTTAGATTTATAAAAGACGTGTTTTTGGTACAGTGACTCTGTATGTTTGGGAATCAATGATTTGCAAGGTTTCAAAATACCAATTTTGCCACCCTTGAGAGACAAAGATCATTTATTTCTTTTCAATATTATTTGAGTTTGGGGAACAAAAGAATGTTTGCAAGGGTAAGATCACACCTGCAGGAGAGGAGTGTGTAGGAGGGTTGATGGTTTCCAGTAAAATCCTATAGGACAATCCTGGCTTATGGTAGGCACACAAAATATTCCTTGAGCTAGATTTCCTGGTCTTTTTGTCCCCAATGCAGCTTTAAATCTTCAAAAACTTTAAAAAATAATAAGTTCACATAATGGACCCCTATCTTTCAAGAAAGCGTATCACAATGATCTCTTGGGAATCCCAAACAAATCTGCATTCTTTGTCTTGACTTCAAATGAATTGGCAGAACCTATTGGAAGCTGCTGTTTGGATCTTCTTCTTCTTCTTCTTTTACTTTAGCTCAAAAATCCACAAGATGCTCCTCAGGAGAAAAGAGAAGGTTTCCGATTCCCATAAAGATTAAAGTTAGTGATAAAGAGATGGAAGAATATTATTTAACACCTTCAGTTGAAAATTGATCAAACTTGAACTCAGGAAACATCAATTATTATTGGAGATGGGAATGAAAAAGTTGTTAATAAACAGGAAGGACAGTAGTTAGAAAGTGTGATCATACTGTTAAAAACAAAGCTGGGAATTGAATGACAGGGTTTTACAATATCAGAACTTGTTCATAGGAAATATCCTCTTTTTTATTTTTATTTATTTATTTATATTTCTTACATTTTGGGGGAGGGGGTGGCATCACTGCTCTTCGGTGGTGGGAGTAGGAGGCCCAGCCCCACTGCTGGAATTGAACCTCCGTCCCAGTGGGCCGCGGTCTCGTGCACAACCACTACGCCACCAGGGCTCAGTCCAATATCCTCTTTTTTAAACAGCACAAATGAAGCTATACCTTGACTTCTCAAATGGAATATACAGAAACCAAATTAACACATCAGTGAAAAGAAGCAGTCTAGAAGCTCAATATCAGCAAGGAAAACCAGGCCAGTGGCTGACTGTGGAACAGACTCTCAGCCAGTCATATTAGTTCAGATGGAAGCCGAATAACATAAAAACAAGAGCATGAGAGCCCAAATAGGCTTAGATTTTATAACACTTGAATTTTGAGGAAATCTCAAGAAGAGCTTGGCTGCATTGAATATTAATAACAGAAGTCTTGATGAACTGTGGAATGATGTCAAGGGCATCATATATGAAAAAAGCAGGTCATTAAAAAGACAGAAATGAAAGAAAAGTGAATATCGGAAGGCATTCTGATATCTGATTTTAATTTTAAAGTAGCTAAGGTAAATGGAAAAAATGATGAAGTCAAGCAGCTGATTAGAAAAATTTTCAAAAGATGGCTTGAGAAGACAAAGCAAAATATTATTTTTAAAAAAACACGCAAAGACCTAGAGTTAGAGAACCAAAATGGACGACTCTCAGCATAGATTAAACTGAAAGAAGTGTGGAAAAGAGGCAAGGCGTGAGTTGAAATAGTGAGGTTCCATGGGAAAAATATAGGATAAAGCAGGAAGAACAAAAAAAAAGATGGAAAGAATATCCTCGTAAATGGAGGATATATTGAGAAACAAGGGCTTCACATATCAACATTTTTGTTTAATAAAGTTTTCTTATTTACTTGCATGTCATGAATTATTTATTTCAACATTCAGAAAGAACATGACTTTTTTTTGGCATCACTGCCCTCTTATGGGAGGGGAAGCCCAGCCTTGCTCCTAGAGAGTTGTTGCTAGATTTGAACTGCCAACCCTGCGGGCCGCAGTCCTGCACTCAACCACTACACCACCGGGAAACGTGACATTTTTAAAGGTCTTTCAAATGACTTGAGCATACTGCTTAAATATTTAACCTATTGTCTTATTTTTTTAAACTTTATTCTTGTAAAAATGTATTGTGCATTGTAAGTAGAGACACCACAAAGTTAATTGGTCTGTATAAGATGTATGTCTCAAAAATTTTAGGTCAATTCACTTTGATATTTGGTATGTTTTCCAAATTACTAGTGCAATTACTAATAAAAAATATTTTTCTAAAGCTTTTTAAAAAAATTTAAGATGTAATACATGATGCTATACTATGATATTGTTTGTTTTGGGGAAAACAAACTAACTAGCAAATATTTACAAAATCATACTAATTATCTTAAAAAATGAGCAAATACAATGGAATGTCACTCTAGGATTTTTCAGTATGATCATTGTCCTTCAAAACATGCACTCAACTCTCAAAATAATATAATATATAAGTTCTGGTTTGAAGATAGCTTTACCCAACTCCATAATACTATTATTCTGTATGGTGGTCAAATAAAGATATATATATTCATAAGTAAATCACTATATAATATGGTTAAGTAAAAAATACGTATTTCAATTTTCATTTGCAAATTGTAAGTGTTGATAGTTTTCTGTTTTTTAAGGTGATATCACATAAACAGATAAACTTAAAAATATAGGACATTTTAGTGCTTCTTACAGAATATGTAATGCATTGCAAAAAATACATTGTTATAATTTTAAAACAATATTAAAATATGTATCATTTGACTCAAAGACAGTGGGTGTCTGGAAATGTTTTTAAAGTATATGGTCCATAAATTGAGAGACAAACTGTAGCTATTCAGTATGTTCTAATTGATCATCTCTCAGTAATATTTCTAAAGCGATATAACCAATCCTATTGCAAAATGTATATAGAAGAAGACAAGCCTTACAATTAGTCCATTCATTTTTTAAAAGGATAATTAAATAAAAACAATTGTTCTACCTGAAGTTATATGTTGCTACAGAACTCCAATAATCAAGGTAGGTCTGGTATTGACATGTACATAGATGCTTGGAGCACAATAAAACACACAAACAGAAAACAAATTGAACATAATCACACAAAATTATTTCCAGTTGAGTTTGATTGAATTTCGAGGACAGTTCAATGGTAGCAATAATGCTAAAATAGTTAGACATCCATATACAGAAAATTGATTATGACCTAAGACTCATACTTTATGCAAAAGTGAACTTAGAATAATGACTTTGAATTTAACTTAATGAAGCTATTGAAAACCTTTACCAAAAAAGTCAAGCCAACTTGATTGCTGCTGAGTCACTGCTCTAATGTCTGGTGACCTCGGGTGGGATTGAGGAGAGTTGTGTAAGGTTTGTGGGAGCAGACCCCCAAGTCTTTCTTCCATCATGCCATGGGTGGGTTTGAACTGATAACGCTAGCCAAGAGCAACTGTG
Source organism: Nesogale talazaci (assembly GCA_004026705.1). Classification (NCBI taxonomy): domain Eukaryota; kingdom Metazoa; phylum Chordata; class Mammalia; order Afrosoricida; family Tenrecidae; genus Nesogale; species Nesogale talazaci. The sequence continues at coordinate 50,793 of PVJH01011665.1, read as the reverse complement.
CCTGCCAGGCGCCCTAAAACTTTAACAACTGCATGGGGAGGGGAAATCTTCAAAATCTAGGACTAAGTCAAGGTTCTTAGGCAATGAGAAAATGAATGACATGAGAATCACATCCGACCTTATCCAAGTCAAAACCAGGCTAAGCCCACACAGCACAGGGCAGACGTGCTTCTACTCTCCTGTTTCCTTTTTTCTATTACCATCACTTCCTCCCACGCACTCTACTTCTATTCTGGGTTTGACCTTATGTTGCAATGATTATGTGGCACTCAAGCACAATATTCGAGATAATGAGGATTTATGAGGGAAGTTAACAGGTTACCACAAGTCAGGATAGAAAACATGAAGGATACAGTCTTTTGTCCACAATCTTTTCAGCACCTGTTTTCAGATTTGTCTCTCTCTGTTCTCCAGCTGTGTATATGTTATTGAATAGAAAACCCATTTGCTTTGTAAGTTTTCTCACTGGTCACAGTAACAAGGTGATCTTTTATAACCAAGTGTTCAAAGACAACCCCCCAAAAGTATATCATATTTTCAAAAACAACAACAAAAACTACCCTCGAGCATTTACAGTAGTTTTATAATATAGCCAATAACAAGAAAGTCAAATAAAAATTTTTCCCAATGGGTGAATGGTTAAATACACTTCCTTGCATGTCCAGAATGGGAATATCACTCAATAATAAAAATAATTAAACAATAAGAAAGATAAGTGCAGTAACCTGGATGCATTTCCAGAACACTCGACTGAGTGAAAACAACGCTAAAAGCTTACTAACAGTATAACTTTGCTTATATAACATTCTTCTAATGATAAAATTTGAGGAATGGAGATTCGATTAGTGGTTAATTAAGGATACTGGAGGTAAAGTATGTGTGGTTAAAGAAGATTAACTTGAAAGATGTCCATGGTAATGGAAATGTTCTGTATCTTAGCTAGAGTAGTGAATTCATGAATCTACATTCAATAAAATTGCAGAGAACAAAATATATACAAAGACACAAAAATGAATAAAAGTAAAACTAGGGGAAACTGAAAAAGATCAGCAGATTGTCTTGTTCAATTAATATATCAGTTTATATCAACCAATATATCAGTTTGTTCATATCCTGATTATAATGTTATACTATAATTTTTCAAGATACAATCATTGAGAATAATTTGGTAAAGGGAAGTCTCTATTACTTATTACTAACATGCATACATTCACTGCTTTCTCAAAATAAAAGGATATTTTAAATAATAAATACACATTAATTCACTCCCAAGAGTGTTTTTGAGCTTATCTTGATACCATCAAAATTCCAGATTTATTGTCTCTCCACAATTTAACATAAACTTATAGTTTATACATACATATGCATATAGATTATGCATATATAGTTTAGATATAGTTAACATACAACTCTCTCAATTTAAAATTGTTACCTGAAAAGTTTACCATAGAGCAACACTCTATTTTATGTGATCTTTGAAATGTATGTATTACTGATATTGCTCACAGACTCAAGAACTCTCTGCTCTTCCACTCTGAAAACTAGCTTTTGATCTTTCACAGAATGTCTTTTGACATTTCACTTTGAACATTTTGAAATCCCTTTCTGTGTATTTCAGAATGTTCCTTTAAAAAAAAATTACGGATGGGAGGAATATGTGGTGTTTTGTTTTTTTTAGTTCATATTGTGAACCAAATTGTTTTGCAATGTTCTGTCTATGTTAGTGACACTTATTGCAGAATTAGGTAGTCAAATTTTGAATGAAAATTTTCATTTGTTCAAAAGCGAATGTGAGTTGCATAAATAAGAATATATGAGGGGGCACCCCCTCAAAACCGGATTTTTTTCAAAGCTATTCATTTATAATTTTAAACAAAATAATCTTATCATCTTCAAAGAATTCGCCATTAAATTAGGGCATTCGTCAAATCTGTGATTCCATTCATAGAAAAATTTTATAAATTCATCTCTTTGGATGGTTGACAGTACCTCCCTCAGTTTTTCTTCACATCTTTTCTGTAGTCAAATCACTGTCTTTTCACGTCCCTCCTCAGGCATGGAAACAAGAAGAATTAGCACGAGTGAGGTCAAGTGAGACACGCTCATGGAGCTAATAGAGGCATGCTGTATTTTGCCAAAAACTGGTGCATTGAGAAGGCTGCATGAGCAGGTGCTTTGTCCAGTGACACAGTCAATGTCCCATCTACCACATATCACTTGTGGCAATCATGTGTTTATGTTAATTTTATGATTGAAATGTAGGGATAGAGTCTAGTCTGTTAATCTGGAGGTAGCCATTGAGTAGCCAATGAGGCCTCTCTGTGGGCATGGCTTTCTCCTGAGACTTCTGGGAAATCTCGTGATATTTCCCTCGTGAAGATGAGAAGCTATCTTCCCCAGTTGTTGGGAGTTAGTCTCAGAGGTGATGAGTCACGGAAAAGACAAGATGGCAGTGTCCGAGAAGCTGGAGGAGCCGGCGGAGCTGGAAGAGCACAGCTTTGCCCTGAAGGAGCCAGACCTCTGAAGCTGGATCGGCATGCTGTTGATGAACCCTGAGCTCTGGAAGCGAGAAGCCATGAGGAGACCCCTGCCAGTGCCAGAATTCTGCACCTGCTGACCTGTGACTTTGTGAGTCGGAAGTAGACTTTGAAGACTGATTTCGGGCATATGGGTTAATATTGGACTTATGACTTTGTACTGGACTGGATTGGGACGCCTTCTTAGTGTCACATTCTTTTTGTATATAAACCCTCTCCTTATATCTATATGCGTGTCTATGAAGTTTGTTCCTCTAGTCTACCCGGACTAACACATCACTTACATTATCTTTTCAGAATCTCAAAATAGAAAGCCTGATTGCCTCTGACCTGGTGGAATGAACTCTAAACACACTAACATTTCACATTTTCTCCTGTTCGGGAAGTTGATGGCTATCCAGAATGAGGTTTATCATCAATGGACATTTCCCTTTTTTGAAATGAGTAAATCACTTGTACCCTTGAGTTTCCCCCATACTGCTGTCCTTGTAAACTGTGTTCAACATCACAACAGTTTCTACAACATTTTTCCTGAGCAGGTAACAAAATTTCACAATCACACACTGTTCTCTTAAATCGACATCAAGAATAACGAGGTTCAAGCGAAGCTTCTTCAAAGAAAAAATTCACTGGGATCAGAAAGAACCTTCCCAGACAACACCACTGGATGCAAAAATTCAGAGGGAGTTGCAAGATTCTTGCTGGGAGGGAAAAATATGTATTAAGAAAGCTTTGCATCCAGTGGAGCTTTTTTTCTGGTGTGTGCATGCGTGTGTATGTGTGTGCATGTGCGCATGCATGCGCATGTACTACCTCGTGAGATAAAGAACCGAATAAAAAAGTTATTGCAATCCAGTCATATATTTGGAGCCTCTGGGTTGAGCAAATATTTAGCACACTACTTTCATGAACCAAAATTTGGTGATTTGAGTCTGTACAGAAGTTTTGTTCTCATCTGATAGCTGGTTGTACTTATGTTTACTTCTTGCTATATCTTTGCATGCTAATCCCCAACTTCAAAAGTAAACTCAGAGAATCAGAATTTGTAACTTCTTGGTTCATGTATTATAGAAGATGATTCTGAGTTTGGGTAAGTATTGTTGGGGTTGTGTGTGTGTGTGTGTGTGTAATCACTTGTGCTTATAAAATTGAGCTCTAATACAAATTCCAATAAGGATCAAGTGAACTTGCATGATTGAGGACACTATTCATACTGTCATACAGTATGCTACAGGCACTATTCTACTGCCTATGAATTCAGGGAGAGAAGACAACAGATACTCCACGTTTTCATGTTCCCTAGACGCTGTCTTACCCATTTTTTGACTTAGGTACTTTTCATCTGGATTCTTTATCTACAGTGAGCCACGACTGTAAGCCTAATAGATTTTAATGAGTTGTAGGATTTCATTGAAATAATTATAAAGCCTGACCATAGTTCTAATGGCAATTCATATTAGAAATGAAAATTGTCTTAGGGACTAACCCCTTTAACTTCAAAATTAGTTAACCTACCACAGTGGGACAGAAGTGAGACCAGGTTTTATTTATACTATTTCCTCTAATGTTTTAGATGTGCTAATCTTTGAAAATATCAAGACCTTCAAAAACTCATAGGTGAACACAATTAGGGAAATAGTATTGGGAAAATGATTGACAATACGGACTTTTTTAAGGGATTTAAACCACAAGTTAATTATTGTTCTTATTGTTATAAAGGGTTGTCCATTAGCTCTGACTCAGAAATACTTATGTACAACAGAAAGGAGTACAGCCTGGTTATATACCAGCTTCACAATTGTAGTCCCCAATTTTAGCCACTCTGTCAATATAGCTCATTGAATGTCTTCCTCATTTTCTCTTTACTTTTCCCATGGATGGTGTCCTTCCCCAGGGATTGCTCTCACTAGACATTTTTTGTTGTGAGCTGCCATTGAGTCAGTTATAACTCATAGTGATTATGTGTATAACAAAGAGTATGAAGCACTGTCCAGTCCTTAATTGTGTTGTTATGCCTGAGCCTATTATTATGGCCACTGTGCCATCCCATCTTGTTGAAGGTTTTCCTCTTCTTTACTACCCCTCAATTTCACCAAGCATGATGTCCTTCTCTAGGGACCAGTCTCTTCTATTGATATGTCCAAAGTATATGACAAAAAGTTTCAAGGTTCTTGATTCTTAGGAACATTATGGCTAAAATTGTTTGTTCTTTCTGCAATCTACACTATGCATTAAGATCTTCCATATGCATATGAGGTAATTGAAATACCAAGGCTTGGATCAGGTACATATTAGACCTCAAAATAATATCCTTGCTCTTCAACACTGTAAAAATGTCTTGTTTAGCAGGCTTACCCAAACAAATGTGTGCTTTGATCTCTTAACAACTGCTCCCATGGGTATGGATGGTGGATTCAAGAAAGATGCGTTTCTTGACAACTTGAATCTTTTTTCCTGCTTGCCATGATGCCACTTATTGGCCCAGTCCACTTTACATCCATAGTGAAGGCTGCACTTCTTGATCTTCATCAGTATAAGTTCTCATTTTCATCAAGCAAGATTGTGCCATCTGCATACTGCAGGTTGCTAATAATCTGATGTCATATTCTTCATCATATAAGTCAGACTCTAAGATTACTTGTTCAGCATACAGATTGAACTAGTGTGATGAGAGAATACACTCAGACACACCCTTTTCATGATTTTAAATAAAAATGTATTCCTTTGATTCTCCTTGTCCTGGTCCCAAATGTGCACAATGAAGTGTTATGGAATCCCCATTCTCAAGGGTATCCATAATTTGTTATGGTCCACACAATCCAGAGCTTTGGCTTAGTCAAACACAGGCAAACATCTTTCTGTTACTCTCTGCTTGTTCCAAGGACAAGCTGACATTAGTGACATTCCTTGTTCCATGTCCTCTTCAAATCCAGCTTGAATTTGTGGCAACCCCCTCTCAATATACTTCTACAACTGCTGTATTATCTTCAAAACTTGCTTGTATGATTTGGATCTATATGTTGTACATTTTGCTGAGTATGATTACTTGTAGGATTTTGATCTATATATTGAAGATTTTCCTTTGGAATGGGTGCAGTTAAGGATCTCTTACAGTCAATTGTCCAAGCATTAGTCTTCCAAATATCCTGCCACAGATGAGTAAGTGCTTTCAGTACTTCAGCAGCCTGTGGGAGCACTTCAGTTGGTTTTCCATCAGTTACTGGAACCTCGTTTGTGGCTGATGCTTTAAGTGAAACTTGGACTTCTTTTATCAGCACCATCAGTTTTCTATCCTCAGAAATACTTGGAAATTGACCACTTCCTTTGGACTACAATGACTCCGTATGCTTTTTATATTCCCTTTATGTTTCCTTTTTCACCTAGCATCTCTATACCACAAATCCAAAAATATTTGAGCTGAAGTCTCTCCATTTGCACTTCCAAGGAGAATTTCATCTGCACCTCTGTGTCAGTCTGGGTAGGCTAGAGGAACAAATTTCATAGTCACGCATGTAGATGTCAGGAAAGGGTTTATATACAAAAGGTATGGTACATGGAGAAAGCATCCCCCAGTCCAGTATAAAGTCATAAGTCCAATATTAGCCCATATGCCCAAAATCAGTCTATAAAGTCTTCTTCTGACTCACGAAGTCACAGATCAGTGGGTGCAGAATCCCGGCACTGGCAGGGCACCTTGCCTCCAGGGTTCACGGTCCATCAACAGCAGAAGCAACTCATCGCTGGCAGAGGTCTCCATCTGGCCGCTCCAGCTTCAGAGGTCTGGCTCCATCAGGGCAAAGCTGTGTGGTCTCTCCGCTGGCTCCTCCAGCTTCTCAAATGCTGCCAGCTTGTCTTGTCTGTGACTAATCATCTCTCTAACTCCCAACTGGGGAAGATAGCTTCTCATCTTCACAAGGGAAATATCGTGAGATTTCCCAGAAGTCTCAGGAGAAAGCCATGCCCACATAGAGGCCTCATTGGCTACTCAATGGCTATCTCCAGATTAACAGGCTAGACTCCATCCCTACATTTCAATCATAAAATTGACATAAGCACATGACTGCCACAACCTCTTTTAAAATGGATTATTCATTTCTTTGTGAAGTCCATGATACATCCAACATTCTTTGCCAAAGCCATACTTAAAAGGCGTTATTTATTTTTTCAAGCATCCTTAATGATTGTCCAGATATTGCATGTACGTTAAAGCAAAAGAACTCACTGCCATGGAGTCAATCCTGGCACATGAAACCAATGTGAATGCCTATGAGATAATTCAAAATATCCTACTACAAAATTAAAGTCAAACTTGTCAGAAAACTAAAATGTTTACTTTGTGGAGTTTAAATTCAATGTAAAATATTTTACAGGAGATTGGCCCATCCTTTGATCTTGTTAGCTGCTCCCATGGGCATTGATTTTTGATCAAATAAAATGAAATTCCAATGGCATCAATATTTTCTCTCCTTATCAGTGTGTTGCCTTTTGGTCCATTTATGAGTATTTTTGTTTTCTGTGTTGAGATGTTCATACTGAAGATTGTAAATTTTTTTTGTTTTCATGAGAAAATGCTTCAATTCCTTTTCAAGTTTAGCAAACAAGTTTGTGTCATTTGCATATCTTTGGTGACACACTGCCAATCATGATCTTCATTCTTCATATAGTACTAGGTCTCATACTGTTTTTTCAGCATAATGATGAAATATTAGTGGTGAATAGATTATAAATCTCACACACATCTCTCCTTATTTTAAAGCAGGCAGTATCTCTTTGTTCTATTTGAATAACTGCCTGTTGGTTTATTTATAAACTCTGCAAGAATACAATTAAGTGTTCTGACATTCCCTTTCCTTTCAATATTACCCCTAAGTTTTTATTGAATAGTAAATAAGGCATTGATATATATCATTGCTTTATTATCTGCTGTCAAGTATGATCCACCTGGCATCAGCAAAGCTATTCTCCGTTCCAGAGTTGCTTTTTAATCATTTTAATTTTGATAGTTCTTTGATGATGTAGGGCTATGACCAATCTTCAGGAAAGTTTTACTTGTGTGTGATATTAATGTGCTTGCTCATGATTCTTCTACTCAAAGTGGTCTTAAAATATTTCCTTTCCACCTCTGAGATAGTTCATTTTAAGTCTGGAGGGATAGCAAAATTAACCAGTTCCTTTATTAGTGTTTGATGTATGTGACTTACATGATACTCCCGATGTGCCATTCACTATATATTGTTAGCTAGATACCTAATCCCCCAAGTGGGTCACAGAAACCTCATCTACTGAGTCAAAGTCATTTAATCACAGTCTCACCGCACATCCGCCACATTTTTGTGGAGGTTTGCAAGTTGCTGTTATGCTGTTCTGTGCATTCAACTACTCTGTGTAATCAACTCAGACATTTACTCCGCTCTATGTACTATGTGAGGAGTCCTTGGGTTAATGGCTGGTGTGCTGGGCTGGCAACTGCAAAATCAGGAGGAGTTCAAAACCCACAGTCACTTTATAGAGACGAGGCTTTTAAGTCTCAAAAAATGTGTACAAACGTGCTTGATACAAAGGATGTATTGAATGTTATAAGAGCTGTAAGAGCCCCCAATAAAATTATTGAAAATAAAAAGTTAGCGTCTTGGCACCGGAGATCCTTCCTGCTGCTGCTCAGAAGGTTTACCTTATATACTGTAAGAGAGCCCTTCAGGGAATCCTTTCCACAATTGTTCATGAATCCTTTCAGGATTTTCTCCCAACTTTCTTACCAGATCCATGCAGGGAAAGATTGTTTGGTGGGACTTAGAGACTTTATCTAAAAGGGCCACATTAAATAATCCATTGCCACGGCACAAGGTTCACTGATAATTACTGGTGATTGGAAAGATAAAGCTGACAAAGTGAGACAAGATCAGTAATAGGAAACTGTGGTCTGAGTGATGGAAATGAGGTGAGAACTGGTGATAGAGTGCTTGCAAGTAGGACACTAATTGCTTATTGAAAAGGCAATTTGAAACCAGCAGCTCTGGATAAGATGAGGCTTTCTAAGCCTGTACGGAGTTAGTGTGTTTGAAACCCACATGGGCCGTTCTACCCTGTCCCTTAGAGTCACAACAGGTGGGAATCAACTCAATAACATGGAGTTTGCTTTTGAGTTTTGAAATAGAAATAAAATTGGTGACATGACACAATTTTCAAGATTAATGGCAATTGAGATATGTCTTTTTCAGGAATATAAACAGCAACTGTGCACATGTACATCTCTCTGTGGCCTATGCACTATTCAAAATCTCATAGAATATATGAAGACGTAAACATGCTTAACAAATATCAAAGGCCAACCTGGGATAACAAAGACTTATGGTGTAGTATGTAACAATATAGAGATAGAAAATCAAAAGGAAAGGCATACTCAGCAGAAGTTCAACTGTAAGGCAAAATAATTGAAGTCTCAAATTGAAAGACTCTATGGGAAAAATATTAAATGATACAGAAAGTATCAGACAAAAATTGAAGTGGAGCCACTATCAAAATTATTTGGTCAGCATTCAAAATTCCAAGAGTTAGTATTGGATTTATAAGCTCCGATATTTGTATTAGAACTTACTTCCCAAGAAATTAGTTTGCAGAAGACTTCATTTCATTTTATGACTTGACATAAATGAATTGAGTTTTTTCTGACCATTAGCCAACAATGTAAAGAGTCTTGCACCCTCATGCAGAGTGGAACAGGGTCACCTTCAGGGAATTAGCTAGATTTCCCTTTAATTGAAATTGTGGTACCCAAGCTGCATCATTTGATCTGGTTGGAGGGCCCCAGAGCCAAACTTGTAATCTTTTCCAACAGTCAATACTGTACATATTCGTATCGTGGTCTCTTGACATTTGTCAGTCCTCCTTGTAGCAGGGACAATTTGACTGGGCACCGATTTTGATTTTGTGATGATTCCCGTAGTTCTCTATCTTCTATCATGCCCCCATATCTACGAAATCTTCAGGCATTGCCATGACTTCTTACTGATGATCTACCTCGCCCAGATGAGTTATACTTGCCCAGTCTGAGAAGCCCAAGTTGCTCTCTGAGGTAAACTTTGCGTGGCAGTTTGCAAGGTTAATGATTGAAGCCACTTGCAGCTTCATCAGAGATAGATAAGGCTGAAAGTTGATATAAGGCAGTTGGTATCAGCTCTCTGGAAGTGAGTTCATTGTTTGGAAAGGCGTCTATGTAACGCAGCTTTGGATTTGGAGGATGTTTTCCTCTAGAATAGTTTATCACAGTTAGGAAGATCCAAAGCTGGGACCCTTCATTTCACTGGGGTTCAGACAGATGTCAAAGAAAGGGGTGCTTCTAATAGTCTATGAACCTCAGGGAAAGAGATGAATATCAAGAAAGCGTTTGTGCCATTTTAGAAATGGGTAAGTGAAGAAATTAAAGTGTTCCAATAAGTATTTCTGGACTTTTGAGCCTATGCTTCAGGAGCTTCTGAAATTCTTTAATCACAAGACTTATTGAGAAAAAGTTTTGCTTTTCTGTAAAAAAGTATTTCCAGGAAAATATGGAAATGTCTAAAGTATCTGAAACAAAAATAACAGCAAACTTGTTAAAATTGAAATTAGATTCTAGGGTAATGTCCTTGAATTTATCTCAAGATTGTGTATTGACACCAATAGGAATGTTTGGCTATATCTAGAAAATGATACATTTTAATAGAAATTGCATGTGGTGCACACTGGCCCAATGTTTTACTTTGCCATTTTCCCACCACTTTAAAATGTTTTTAAAATTTTTTCAACCCATACTGAGTAGCAGTCATGAGAAGTCTGATCTGTCTCCTGCACTTTTTACTTTGTTTTCAACTGTGAATCACAGTTTTGTATCTGGTTGGCTTGTGAACACACAATAATATTTTTGTGTCAATTATTGTGTCAGACATTTATATCAAACATTGGATGATTGATTGTCAGCCACACAAAGGGGTTAAAAACAAAGTGTCCAGAATAAGTCAGTGTAGAGGGTCAGCAAAGAGCTAATGTCGCCTTTCAGTTTTAACATAATGCCTCTGCATCTCTTGGCATACTTCAAACCTTATGGCACATCACCATCAAGATTTATTGAGCTGGGTCCCCAAATTCTGTGCTTTCAAAAAAATCAAACCTCTGAAATATGGCTGGGTAGAGTATGGCTTTTCATTTTGAGATCATTATCCAATATATTCTTGTACCAGAAAGAGTTAGTCAACATTTTACCATTTTAGGAGATAGCATATGATCCAGGCCCCCTGGTGGGGATAGAAGAAGTTCAAGTTGCACTGAATGAATTAGCCAAAACCAAGGCTACAGGAGTTGATGGAATGCCCATTGAAATGTTTCAGAAAGGTGAAGAATCACGGGAAGCACTCACCTGTCTATGTCAGAAAATTTGAAAGACAGCTCCCTAATCCTAATCTGCCCAAATGACTGGGAGAGATCCACATCCATACTCAATCCAAAGAAAGGTAACCCAGCAGAACCCTCAAACTATGTTATAGCATTGTTGATACAGCACAGAGTAAACTTTTTACTTATGACCATCCAACAATGTTTACAGCAATACATTGACAGGGAATGACCAGAAGTTCAGGCTGAATTCAGAAAAGGGCAATAAATAAGGAATATTGTTGCTGATGTCAGATGGACATTGGCTCAAAGCACAGAAATCCAAAAAGATGTTTACTTGGGTTTCATTGACTATTCAAAGGCATTCAACTGAGTGGACCATAATACAACTATGGATAACCTTGAGAAGTATGAGAATTCCGGAGCACTTCATTGTGCTAATTCAGCATGTGTTAATGGATCAAGAAGCAGCTGTATGAATCTAGCAAGGGAATATTGTGTTGTATAAAATCAGGAAATATATGGATCATAATCAGAGAAGTTGACTTATGTGAAGAAGAATGTGATATCAGGATTTGAAGAAGGCTTATTAATAACCTTTGATATGCCCACGACACAGCCCTGCTTGCTGAAAGTGAGGAAGGATAGAAGGATTGCTGAGAAAGATCAAAGATTATAGCTTTAAGGATGAATTCTAGCACAGTATAAAAAAAACCAAAGACATCACAAATGGACCAATAGGCAGTATCATGAATGGATTGAAAAAAAAAATTTAATTGTCAAGGATTTTGTCTTACTTGGATCCACAATCAATGCTCATGAAAGCAGCAATCAAGAGATCAAAATATATATTGCGTTAAATAGATCTGTTTCCCAAGGCCTTCTTAGAGTCTGGTAAAGCAAGGACTTTTCTTTGAGGACTAAAGTAAGCCTGACTCAAGCCATGGTATCCTCCATTGCATCACATGTATGTGAAAGTTTGGGCGTAGAATGAGGATAACTGTAGAAGAACAGAGGCATTTGGTGAATGGATGCCTTGTGATGCTGGAGAAGAATATTGAAATTATCATGGACAGCTAAAAGAGCAAGCAGATCTTGATTGGGAGAAGTTAAGGCTAGGATGCTCCTTGAAGGCAAGGATGGCAAGATTTCATCTCACCTGCTTTGGACATATTGTCAGGAGAGCCTGGTCCCTAGAGAAGGATAGCATGTTTGGTAAAATGGAGGGAGAGCAAAAACGAAGAAGGCTCTCAATGAGTTGGGTTGACACAGTGGTAGTATCAATGGGCTCAGACACATAGAAACATGGTGAGGATGACACAGGACCATACAATGTTTCATTTTATTGCTGCCGTGTGTTGAAACTGACTTGAGAGCACCAAAGAACATCATCCAATGTATAGTCCAACACATGTGTGGTCAAATGCTTGTACCTATCTGCTTAGCAGAGTCTCATTGGGAGCAATCTAGAAAAAAAATAATGTGGTTGCTTTAAAGTTCTCTACACAGTAGATTAGGGCCTTCCATCAGCTCATTGCATGGCATTTTTTCTTACTCCCATGTAACAGATTTCTATCTAATTTTAATCAGTGAAATTCAATTCCCTTATGCCACATCAGGATGTGGGCATATCCTGATGAGGTCTCTTTCTATAAAGTGAATGTATTAGAACTGATTTGCAATTTTCATGATAATTGTGAAAACAGAAGTTTCCATTTTTGTTATCTCATTTCCCTTAAATGCTTTTTAAATGATGTATATGATTGTGAAGTTGTTGTTTCCTTATTCTGTTTGTGAACATTTGTCTTGCTCTCATGCAGAATTATACCAGATTTCCAGCTTTGTATGCCTATATTTTTGTGACTGAAAAAAAATCTGGAAATTAATACTCTATTTCAGCATTTAATGGAGATGATATCATAGAGACCTGGGTCACTATGAACTTTGTACATATTACTAAGTGGTACTATAGAGAATTTTAGTCTTTCAACCCAAAATTTGAGAAAAATGCATCAGCTCATGGTTGCTAAAAGGTGATACGCTACACTAGGTGTGATTTCTTGCCTCCACGCTCTGAGTGAAATCACCAGATTTTACAGGGGAAACAATAGGGTCCCTCCTTCTTTGGAGACATGTTCTCTGGTAAGAGGAAAACTCACCTACACAGCTCAAGTGAACTTATTCATGTGGCAATTGGTGACATATGTGACCAAGAATGTGGGAGAAAATCAGTGACCACCTTATACACAAGTCTTCTAGGAATGGATCCAGAAGAGATATTGAATAATTATGTATATGTGTTGCTCTGTGTTTTTTTTTAATTTTAAGTGATTGTTAATAATAAAAGAATATTATCCTTAATTTCTTATTTAAACTGACTTTAGAGAGCCAATTCAAATTTGATTTGAGGCCAAAATGGATGATATCTGTCATATGTAACCAAGGAAATTGTGGGAAATTCCATCTTGAAGATTTTGATTTCAACTTGAAAACATTATTTCTTGTTTTCCTTTTTGTTTTTTTGTTTTGGGCAAAACTTCCCTGGTGGGAGTAGGAGGCCCAGCCTTGCTCTTGGAGAGCTGCTGCTGGATTTGAACCCCCAACCCTGTGGGCCGCAGTCCTGCAGAAAACCATTACACCACCAGGGCTCAGCCCGTTGTTTTCCTTTTTATCTCCAGATTTTCCCCTCCAAGTTTGTTTAATGTAATTAGAATCACCACATCTCCCTTGCAAGTGAAGTTCACTAAAGGTACAGTGAAAGAATACAAACCCGATAAACACTTTTCCTGATTTTAAACCACGCAGTGTTCCTTTATCTGTTCACACAGCTGCTTCATGATACATGTACAGATTTTACATGAGCACAATTAAGTGTTTGGAGTTTCCATTCTTCCCAATGCAATCCATTTTTTGTGTGTCAAGGGATTCACAAATACATGCCTCTATATAATCCAAAAAGGACAAATATCTTTCTGGTACCTCCTACTTTCGTCCAAATCCATATGGGATCTCTTGTTCCATGTCCACTTCTCAATCTGGCCCACACCTCTGTCAATGTAGTAGGTGACCCAGCAGAATGTCAAAATTTCCAACTCATGACATTGATATCAAATGCAAGTAATTCTTTTTTTTTTTTTGCTGAAGATGATTCATGAAATAATGCATCAACAGAAAACTGGCAAAAAATCAAATAGGATCAAGAAAGTCATATAGAATGAGAAATATTAATGCTGATATCAGATGATTTGGGCTAAAAGCAGAGAATACCAATAATGTTTGTTCACGCCTTATTGACTATGAATAGGCACTATGCTGTGGTTCATTACAAATTATGGAAAACATTTAAAAGAATAAAATTTACAGAACCCGTAAACTGTTCTCACATGGCTCCTGTGATGGGGCAATAAGTCAGACATTTCAGCAGAACAAGGATACTGCACCTTTTAAAACAATAAAAGGTGTGCATTGGGTTTTAAACATCTCACCAAATTTATTCAGTCTTCATGATAAGTACATAATCCTAGAATCAGGACTTTTGGGGGAAGAATAGAAAATCTGGATTGCAGGGAGACTCACAAACAACCTGAAATATGCTGAGGACACAATCTTGCTGCTGAAAGAAAAAAGCATACTTGAAGCACTTGTTGATGACTATAGCTTTCATTATAGATTGAAGTTCAAGCCTAACAATTGGACCTATAGGCAATCTCATGATAAAAGGAGAAAATATTGAAGTTGTCAAGAACAGATTTCATCTTGCTTGGATTCACAATCATGATGATGAACAAATGAGCAACAATCAAAAATCAGACTATCCATTACATTCAACAAATCTCCTCCAAAAGACTTCTTTACAGTGTTAAAGAGAAAAAATCTAGAGATAGAGATTTGAAGATGAAGATATTCTTGATCCGAATGGAAGAATTTTCAATCACCTCTTATGCATGTGAAAATTGGTTAGTGAATAAAGACTACAGAAAAACTGGTTAGTGTGATAAAGACTACAGAAAAATCCATTCCTTTGAAATGTGAGTTGCTGAAGAACATTTAAAAAACCAAGGATTGACAGAAGAATAAACAAATCTGTCTTGGGGGATTTACAGATGAAGTGCTCCTCAGAAGTGAGGAAAGCAAAACTTTTCTAAGGTACTTTGGAAATGTGATCAGAGGAGCCTTGTCCCTGGAAAAGGACAGCATACCTGGTAAAGTGGAGGGTCAATGAAAAAAAATAAAAGAAACCCTCACTGAGGCAGATTGACACAGTGGTTGCAATGATGGGTTGAGGTGTGACAACTGTTGTGAGGATCATTCAGGGATGAGCCATGTTTCTTTGTATTGTACAAAGGGTTACCATGAGATTATAATAAAACCATTCTCCAGCTCTCTCTCCCCCAAAGTTATGCCAGAGATTACAAGTTGTTTGCCAGCACTTGGTGGCTATATTAGATGCTTAGAGATAATCTCCCTGAAGGCGCCAGCCATTATGTGCCACATTAGGTAAGGTTTACTCTCTGATTTTAGGAAAATGGGTTACTTCCCCTGACAGTTTTGGCTAGATCAAGTCTCCAGCTCAAGGGTAATCAAGGTTAGCCTTCCACCATGAATCTGGGATCTACCCATCTTGTTATCTATGAGACCCAGCACCTCCCCTTCCTATTGTGTATATGCCCCTAGATCATCCCCTCATTGCTGTATAACCTATAGGGCAACTCCTTCCTTTGACATGCAGTTACAAGTAATCACTCGTTCTAATGGTTGCAATAAACATGTGTCAAGTCTTCTTTCTAGCCCTCAGCCCAAGTTGTGCATGGACTTGGCTGGTAAGAGCATGACTATCCAAGAGGTGTTAATACAAAATGTGTATGGCTTCTTTATTTGACCCTTTCTCCCATCTCTCCTAGTTTTCTATGACTTTATTATATATATACATACACACATATAATATATATATATATATATATATATATATCGACCATACAATTGGGCTTATGGAACCCTCTGTTAGTTGTGGGGGCTGGCCTTTCCAATGTGGATCACTATGAGTCAGAATCAAATGGAAGCATCTGAAGTCATAACAACATTGTCATATTTTTTTAACAACAGTCTAAGAAAGTAAAATGAAACATAACTGCAGAGAGTGAGGTGCCCCAAGAACTATTCCCTTAACATGTTGTAATAGCTTTTGCCTTAGGTGATGGGTAAAGGATGGAATGGTTTTAGGGTTCTTGAAATAAAAGTTTAAACTATTTTGGTAGCTTGATACTGATGTGAGTTCTTAAAGAATTGAAGAGACATATAGAGATAATTTTATCAATTTATTGAGTATACATGTTATCGTGACTATACTTTTTTAGGGCAAATGTGGATATAGAACATCTTTCTAGTGGGATTTTAAAGAAAATGTTCAAAATGAATATTAGACATTATATATAAGGTTAAGCAAAAAACTATAGCTACCAGCATTCTACTTCACATATGCACAGGTCCATTACAAACAAAATTAGCTAACATATGTGTGCCATCAGTGGATGTTTGCAAACAAGTTACCTCAATAGGGCATTTATCATTATTTCTTTAAGTTCTCTTCAAAACAACAACAATGGATCAATCAAAACAGTGACATCAGTGAGCATCTACCTGGTCAGTTCAAGTCAAGGCAGAGAAGTAATTTCAGAAGCTTATAGGAACTGTTTAAATTCAGTTCAATGCAGTGAGTTTGTTCTTGTTTTTTAATAATTTTTAAAATGTATTATTGTTTGGAGTCAACACATATATCATATCCTTCCATAGTTCAATCACATCAAGTGGAATTGCATAATTGCTACTACAATCAGCTTATTTTCCTTTTTCTTCTCAAACATTTTTATTTCTTCCTGGCTGCCTTTCTTTTTTGAAATTTTCTGTATTTTTGTTTGTTTGTTTTAAGTGCTGTAAAGGGATGTAAGAAGAATATAGGGGTTTCTTATGAAAATACTTTAAGAAAGGGAAAGGTCACATTTGTGAGCAAATGCCAGGAAATTTGTAGTAGCTATTTTTTGTCCATCATGGCCGTATGTGTGCTGCTTGGAGGATAAGAGACTCTCCTGTGAACATTTTTCTAAGCGAGCTTACCTGCAGCATTACTTTCACTCTTATGCTCAGTGTGTTTTTCTGAAAGAGCCCTGCAGTCTGAGCATCTCGGGCTTGCCACAAGCAAATTTTGATGTGGAATAAATAATTAAAAGAGCACATAATTCTACTGTGAGAAGCTCGATATCAGCAGGTGAAACAGAACAGGGCTGGTTGTTGACAGATCATCAATTGCTCATGTTTAAGCTCAGGTTGAAGCTGAAGAAAATTAAAACAAATCCACTAGAGTCCAAATACAATTATAAATGTATCCCACCTGACTTTCAAGCCCATTTTGATGCACTGAACCTTAATGAGAGAAGCCCTGAAGAACCATGTGATAACATTAAGCACTTGCTGTATGAAGAAAGCAAATGGTCATACAAAGGACGGGAAAAAAAGAAAAGATATAAATAGATGTCAGAAGAGACTTTGAAATTTGCTCTTAATCTTAGAGCAGTTAAGGCAAATGAAAAAATAAAGTCAAAGACCTGAACAGAAAATTTCAAATGGTAGCGTGAGAATATAAATTAAACTATTACAAGGAAATGTGCAAAGACATAGAGTTGTAAAACCAAAAAGGATGAACATATCTTAAACTGAAAGAATTGAAAAAAAAATCCAAACCTCAAGTTTCATTATTGAAAGACGCTATAGGCAACGTGTTGAATAATGTAGAAAGCATCAGATGGAGTTAGCAGGAATACACGAAGTCACTGTACTAAAAATAACTAGTCAACATTTAACCATGTCAACAAATAGTGCATGACCAAGAAGCAGTCATACTGAAGAAGCTGCATTGATAGAACTAGCCAAAAAACACAAGCATCCAGGAATTGATGGAACACCAAGTGATATGTTTCAACCAATGATGGAGTCCTGGAAGCATTCATTCATCTATACTAATCAATTTGGAAGCCAGCTATCTGGCCAATTGACAAGCAGATATCTTTATTTGTACCTTTCTTAAGAATGAACGTTATATTATTAATATGCATGCAATTAAAATGTTGTTGAAGCTCATCAAGCAAAAGTTATAGCAGTTCAGACAGGGAGCTGCCAGAAATTTAGGCTAGGTTCAGACCAGAATGAAGAATGGGAATATAATTTCTGATGTCAAATGATTCTTCACTGAAAGCAGAGAATACCAGAGAAATGTTAACTAATCAAAGGTTTTTGACTGTGTGAATCATATTAAATTATGCCTATCCAGAACACTTAATTGTACTTAAGCAGACTTGTTACATCAATTGAGAGGCGGTTGTGTGAATAGAACAAGAAAATACTGCATGGTCTAAAATCAATAAATGGTATATGTCAGGGTTGTATCCTCTCACCATACTGATTCAGTCAGTATGCTGAGGAAGTAATTAGAGACACTTGCTCTTATAAAAAAAATAATGTAGCAAAGGATCTGAGAAAGTCTATTAATAACGTGGGAATGCAGATGCCACAACCTTGCTTGCTGAGTATGAGTGGGACTGAAGCACTTTTTTTGAAGATCAACAACAGTTGCCTTCTGTATGAATTGCAAATTAATGAAAAGAGGAAGACACTTCTCACAACTGGAGCAGTTGCTACATCAGGATTAACCAAAACAATTGAAGTCAAGGATTTTGTCTTGCTGAGGTCCACAATCAATGCTCATGAAACAGTAGTCAAGAAATCAAAGGGCACATTGCATTGGGCAAATCTGCACAAGACTGCATTTAAAATATCAAGGAGTAAATGTGTCACTTTTAGGCACCCGACTCCAGCCACAATTTTCAATAGCCTCATATGCATTTGAAAGGTGGACATTACATAAGCATGACTGAAAGAGAACTGATGTATTTGATTTATGGTTCTGGCAAAGAATATTGAAAGTACCAGGGAATGCCAAAAGAAAAAACAAATTTGCACTAGAAGGACTGCCAGAATGCTCTTCACTTCACATACTTTTGACATGCCATATCATGAGATGTTTCCACAGATCAGTCCCTGGAAAAGATCCTCATCCTTGATCCATCGAGGGACAGAGAAAATGTGGAAGGCTTCCCACAATTGGCACAGTGACTGCATCAGGGGTCCCAGTTACAAGAACAATTGTGGCTGGCATTGGTCTGGGTGTGTGTCATTCTATTTCTCTAGGGACACTCTGAGGTAGACTGGCGGGTACATGACATTAACGTTACATACAAAAAGTGTTTTTATTATCACACAGTAGAGTGATTTAAAATAAAAATAGTAGTCTATTTTCTCTATATTTGGGGGTGGAGGGGCAGACATATACAGTTCTTTTGAATTTAAGGTGTGAGAGAGGAATTTTGCCATGTGCTACTTCCACTTTCTGGTAGTTGCCAGTATATACTTGCACTTCACTAAGACATGAATCACCAGACTGTCATTTGCAGAATGATCACATTTAAATATCTTTTACTTGGTTCTACTTGGTTCATATATTCACTCATTGTACAAAAATATTGTGACCGAAACTGCTACTAAATTAGCACAAATCAAGATAGTGACCATTATCCCATTGTAGTGATACCCCTGAATGTTCCATTAGGAAATCTTGCTATTAAGAATAAAATTTTTTAAATCTCCATTTCATTTGAATGCTCTTGAAGAAGCAATAAAGCATTAATTTGCTTGATTTTTTTAAATACTTGGGTCCATGCTTTCATTCTTGTGTGTGACAAATGCAACATTTGTCTAATGTGTTTGTAGGGCTCACTGAGCTATGATAGGCATCTCCGGAAAAGCATTGTTTGATTTTGTGTGTGTGTGCTTCTAGCTAATCTAATTAATTTTTTTTCAATTGAACTGCAAATTTTCCTTAAATTCTAAATGATCAATTTTGCTATGCAAACCTGTGCATTTGGTACATATATTCTGAACAATACTAAACAAGTACTCCAGGTGTTTATTTAATTTTTTGCTAATAATAAAATTTAGCACTTCCTTTGAAAATTAGAATTAGGATTTCTGAAATCTTGTTTTTCTTACTGTGAAATTGACAACTACCAAAGGTTTAACGGGTTTGCCAATGGAAAAAAAAGTCATATTTAAACTTACACTTTTTAAAGATCTGCATAAATAAATAAAACAATATTTTCCAGATATCAATTCTTTTGTCTATAATTAATTTATATTGATAAGAGAGCTCAACAGTGTAAGGAAGATAAATGGATTTTATGCAGTGCAATGAATTTACTGGCTGTTTTAGATTCTGCATTGTGACTAACTTTTGCAAAATTAAGATTTGTGGAGTTTTACTGTGATGTCAATTATCACATTTTTATTCCACTATGTATTAACCTATTATCACATTTCTAATTATATTGTGCTCTAGTGAAAAGAAATTTACCTTCATCTTATTTACTTTAACTAAATGATCCATTGGAACCTGACTACCAAACTTATTTGGCCTTCTTTAAAAGAAAAACTTTAAACTAGCACCTGCTGGCAATGAAACCTTTTGTATTAGAGTCTATACTCCAAGTTCAAGTGAGGGGGATCTGCTTTTGTAGAACTGTCAGATTGATTCATACCCCCCTAGGGGGCAGCACTGCCTGTATTAGAAAGCATTGTATTGGCCTTACTGAAATGAGAAGTACCCATGAACAACCAGTCGTGTTGCATAAAGTCAGTTATTATAAAGATTGGAAAATATATAAAACTATGTAATTTTCCCAATAAAATATGATTAGGTAATAATTATCTTTTATTTAAAAATATGTATGATGGTGTATAATTAGTTAATTATCTTTAGTGACTTTATAAGTAATTTTTTTCTTTTCTCAATTAGATATTAGTATGGTGAGTGATAATGATAGAACACACAGTTAGTGCTATTTTAAGTTCTTCAATACTTTGTATAGGTGCAATTGGATCCCAAGACCAAAATACTTGAGAATTACTACACTAAATTTCTATTAGTAGTGTTATCACTACTTATTATTAGTAGTATTATAGAATTAATATTTGCCAGGATTCGGTTTTTCACAAGTTTAGTTCATGCAGTTTTCCTTCGAAAGAATACTACATCTTATCTGAATGTCTGCTAAACAATAGAGCAATAATTTTTCATTCCACTGGGGAATAAAGTCAGTATTCTTTTTAAAAAAGATTGAAAGGTAGCAACTATAGTGAGCTTCAAATGAATTCAAGAAAATGTCCTAGATTAAATCAAGAAGTAGTTTCCTCTAGTTCCATTAGAACCACATCTGTTCTGGCCCTTTCCTAATCTTGTTTTGTTTTTCATCTTTTATCCTACTAAAGCTTTACTTCATGCCAATTCTCTTTGTTCTCTCCTAGCGTCTTGCAGGCAGTGTGTGTACATGAAGGACCTTCCATTGCTGCTGTCATTGTTGCTGTTGGATCGCATCAAGTTCACTGTCCACCATTAGTGACCTGGTGTGGCGGAGAAGAACTGCCCCATAGAATCTCTTAGGCTGCCATCTTTCCAGGTGAAGTCCTGGCAGTAGAGTGGCTAAAACTCTCAGCTGCTAACTGAAAGTTTGGTGGTTTGGTTCCTGGAAAGATTCATATCTTTGGAAAACCTTTGAAGCAGCTCGACTCCATACTGTAGAGTAGGATCAAGCTCCATGGAAATTGATTGTTGCTGCTGTTTTAAGTCTTTTACATCTGCAAAGTTACTGGGTAGGTGTGCACTCCCTCCTTTATGATACACATATGAGCACTAAACCACTACACTATAAGGGTTCTTTTATTAGGTTCTTTAAATAATTGTCAGTTAATCCTCAGAGTAAAAGAAAATGCTCTGTTTCCTTTGGCCGCCATTAATGAAGTGTTCCAAACTAAAAGCACACATTTATTCGCTCATCGTTTTAGATGCCAGGAGTACAAATTCAAGGTGTCAACCTTACCAAACTCTCAAATAAGTGCTAGATAAATATCCTCCCTTTTTCCATCCAGAGTCTGTAGTTCCAGCACTCCTTTTATTTCAATCTCTTAACTGTCTTTACATAACCATATTTCCTCTGCATCTGTTTATCTCTATGTCTCTTCTCTCTGACTTTTATAAGGACACCAATCATATTGGACGTAAAAAAAATCTACATCCTCCAGGAAAACCTGACACTACATAGTTTCACTTGTAAAGACACTATTTCCAAAGAATGTATCATTCACTGGTTGTAAAGGTGGTACACAAAGAATCTGCAACAGCTATGTAGTACAGTACTCAAATTATATTCATATTCATTATATGAAAGAAATGAAGATGATGGAAGTGAAATAATTTGCAAAAACCGAAGAATTGAAAATAAAATTGCACTTGTTTACTTATTTACATATGAAACCAGAATTAAATTTCAAATATTTTCCATCTACTTGTTACAAGTTCATACATGCTAGATTCTCTATGGAGAAATTATGTACATCAGGTACCAAAGAAAGCAGCTGTTGACTTCAACTTTTAGGGAAAAACAAACTATTTTGAATAGATAAATTCTTGTACTTCTTTAAGAAATTCAGTAAGTCTTTTTGGATGAAAAATAATAAGTGAATGGAGCAGAGTGGATTTCTTTTTAAGCCATGATTTTGCAAGGAATAAGAATAACATGACACTGACTATTTCTGAAATACTATGACTAGGTCAACAAACAGCACAAAGTGAAAAAACAATATCAATGGACACATTTATAGAAAATCAGTTACTTGTTTTTTATGTTATTTCATTTTTTAGCAAAAATATGCATTCACATAATATACCAATATGGTAGATATTTTGATTTAAGGATCCCTGCCTGGATGACTTCAAGGTCATCCCAATACAAGCCAGATCTTCTTTATATTAGAGATGAACTTTAAATGAAAACTTTGTGATTTGTAAAAACAGCCTGCATGTTACAAACACTAATGCATAGAGTTCTAATAATGGGCTTAGATATTTCTTATAGTACTTGCAATAACTGTATTTATGTGGGATTTATATATGATGAGTCCACTGGTGCTCAAAGTGAGTCATGTTCTTGATATTTTCTAATATTCCCAAGAGTCACTTACCTACTAACAGCTCTCACAGCTTCACACCTAAGTAAACCAATGCTGTTTCCCTTTCTCTTTTTTGAAAGTTAAATGACTTAAAACATTTTGGCATACTCTGAAAACTCTGTCCCTGGTATGATAATCTGGTATAGAACATTAATTCATATCAGTGACCACCAAATATCATGAGGGAAGACATTATAACCAGGTAATCTTTATTTAGTACCTTTGCACATTGTTATTTGTGCTTGTTTCTTGTTCAGGGTCTACCTGTCAACAATAAATAAATTACTCCCCAGCTAGTAAATCACAGCAATCTCCTGAGTTTCTCAGAGAAACAAAGAAAATGATGAATCTATAGCCCAGAGAGGTTTATTCATAAATATCCATTTTCTTTCAGGCACTTTGGGTCTCCTGGATGGGAGATCAGTTTTCTTCCATAAACCTCAGAAAGTGTTTATCTGGAAAGAAACACAATGAAATAGTGTTCACTCCATGATCCGTATCGCATTTCAAGGTTTCCTTGTGAAATTATCAGTGATGGGAGGTGGCGAGTGGGAAAACAAGTGTGACTTGTTTATGAGTGGACATTTTAAATGAGAGTAGATGTTTAGAAATTAGAAAAAAAAATAACGCGCTCACAAACATACCAACTATGGAATCATTGATTCGCTCTCTCTCTCTCTCTCTCTCTTTCTCTGTCTGTCTCTCTGCTGTTTCCACCTTTAAGAAGCATTCCCAGGGTTTCTGGGAGAGGAATAGCTCCCATTTGTTCATATTTGAAGTGAAAAATAGAGAAAGAACAGGTAGTGAGGGCCATATATTTTAAGTGACTCCAATAATAGTTTTAGTAAGTGCCTTTTTCTTTAGAGATTCAAGCGGAGACTGGGAGCAACTAAAAGCCCTTCCTCACTGACAATGTCTGGACTCGCAAGGGAAATATAGTCTGTCACTGTGAACTTATTCCTCAGTGGGATACAATTTTCTGACTCACTGCTTAAAATTCAGTTGACTAGATACAATATTTTATGATTGCAAAGCATAAATCATGTCAGTGAGGCAGCCCTAGATATTACTATATTAACTATTTTCTAAATTTTTAGGGATGTTCTCCTAAGTGGAAAACATGCCAAACAAAGTAACAGCACTCTAAAACCCTGAGCAAAATGGATTGACTACGGCCATGTCCTCAAACATCTCAATGGTTGTGAGGGTGTTACAGGACGATTAGACAGTGGGAGCTGTGTGAGGGGTTGCTATGAGTCTTATCCTATGAGTGGTAATCTACTTGTAACAAAAACAATGCAGTTTTCTTCCTGCTTGTCCTAAATTCTGTACTATTGATATATATATATACATATATATATGGATAGAGTTAATTGTTTTATATGGTAAGCCTCCTAAGAATCAATTTATAAACTACATAGCTTAGTAATCATCTAAAATATTCCTGGGTTTTTCCTCTGAGAATTCTGATGGAGTCATGGAGCTGCTAAACACAAGATCAGTAGTTCAAATCCACTGGTTACTCCACTGAAAAAAGATGAGGCTTCCTATAGCTGTAAAGATTTAAAGCTAGCGTCAGCAACCAATAAAGTGAAGTTCTGCTCTGTCCTATAGAGTCACTGTGAATCAGCGTTGACTTAATAACAGTGAAGTTTGGGGTTAGGGTTTGTGCTTGGCTACCACTCCAAATAGTGGTGCTAGTCTACTGAGAGAAAGAAAGATTGGCACGCTGCTTCCCTAAACATGACTGCCAATAAAGCCTAGGGAGCTCAGTTCTACTCTGTAACACATGGGGTCACCATGAATAGAATTAACTCAGTGACAATGGGTTTGGTTTTTTTTAAGTGGAAACTTAGAGATTGAAAGTTTCATTCTGAGCACCATCTCTCCCAAGAAAATTTAACTTAATTAACATCAACATATTTGTGCCAGTCCGGGCAGAGTAGAGGAACAAATTTCATAGACACACATATAGGTATAAGGAAAAGGTTTATGTACAAGAGAAAGAGGACATTAAGCCCAGTTCATTAAGCCCAAAGTCATAAATCCGATATTAACCCATATGCCTGAAATCAGTCTGCAAAGTCTCCTTCTGACTCACGAAGTCACAGGTCAGTGGGTGCAGAATCCCGGCGCTGGCAGGGGTCTTCCCGTGGCTCCTCGCTTCCAGGGCTCAGAGTCCATCAACAGCAGAAGCAACTCATTGCTGGCAGAGGTCTCCATCTGGCCGCCCCGGCTTCAGAGGTCTGGCTCAATCAGGGCAAAACTGTGTGGTCTCTCTACCAGCTCCTCCAGCTTCTCGAACACTGCCAGCTTGTTTTTTCTGTGATTAATCGTCTCTGAGACTAACTCCCAACAACTGGGGAAGATAGCTTCTCATCTTCATGAGGGAAATATCATGAGATTTCCCAGAAGTCTCAGGAGAAAGCCATGCTCACATAGAGGCCTCATTGGCTACTCAATGGCTACCTCCAGATTAACAGGTGAGACTCCACCCCTACATTTCAATCATAAAATTAACATTAGCACATGACTGCCACAATATTTCATAAGCGATTTCTAAAAATACCAGTTGGTATTTTAAAATTTCAGTGTGAATTGCAATTGATTTGAAATTGTACTGTTGCAGAAAAGGGAAACAAAGAAATACATGAGACTTCTGGGGTGCATGTTGGAAATATTTTGACTTTAAGGACAAACAGAATCTTGGTTTGGGGCCTTACAGACATATATTTCACTGCTTTTTAGTTTCTATTTTCTGTTGTCAGAATATGCTTTGTTCAGTAGATCAATATTGAGTTTTTTTCTTATATAAAAAGCATTTTATATTTGCAGAACTCTTGGTTATTTATTTGTTCATTTCACCTCATAAAGTGAGTGACAAAAGCTATTATTTTCATAAAGAAAAGGCCACTGTCATATTTAACTCAAGGTCAGCATACTTTCTTCATGGTCACTAAGCTTTATGTTTCCATTACAGCATCTGCCTTAGAAGGTAACTAAGGAAGGCATTTTAGATTTGAAGTTTGAAATTTCCGTAAACACTTGTAATTCATGTTAGTTTAAGCCATTTTCTTAAAAGGAGTGTAGGGAATGTCATTCTGTGCCTGATAAAGGACCGTTAACTCATATCAGGACACTTTATTTTCTTCTTGGAAAGATCATGAACTTAACTAACAAATGATTTTAAGGAAGGGGTTTGCCTTCTATGGGTTTGTCCATTTAGTATTATTAGAGTTGTACAAGGTGCTTACACACTTTACTCATATTGAACTACTAATCGGGGTTCTGATTTATCAGTTCTCCCCAGCTAGGTTGAGAGTTGTAAATTTGACTACACTCAGGAATCACTCAGTGATCTTGTTAAAATGGACAATCTGCTGTAGGTCTGGTTGGGGCTGAGGTTTACATTTCTAACAGATTATCAGATGATGTCAAAGACCACTCCTTGAATATTAAGGATATAAGATATAAAAGACTCACTGTGTCTGTGGCATAGTGCGTATGCATTTGGCAGCTATCCCCAAAGTCTGCAGTTTAACCACTAGTATCTCCTCAGGAGAAAACATAAACATAGGCTTTTGATTCCTTAAAGGGCTACAGTCTTGGAACCCCAAAAGGTCAACTTTGCTCTGTTCTGTGTGGTCACTATGAGTCAGGGTTGACCCCATGGCAGTGAGGGACTTTTTTAGTTTAAACATAATACATACTGTATTAAGTATCAGGTAGGTGCTCAGGAATGGCAAATACAAATTTAAGTTACAAGACAACAATAGCAAAAGTAAGAACATGGATGCATGTAAATAAGTAATTTAAGGTTTTCATTGCCAGTAAATATACACAAATGTACATCACAAGTAATTAGGCCCTTACATAGTGCTATTTAAAAAAAAAAGGGGGGGGGCTGAGCCCCGGTGGCATAGTGGTTGTGCATGGGACTGCGGCCCACTGGGATGGAGGTTCGATTCCAGCTCCACAGAGCAAAGGCTGGGCCTCCTACTCCCACCACCTGAGGGCAGTGATGCCCCCACCCCTCCCCCCCAAAAAAGGACATAATATGTGGTGAAGAAATCAGATGGTGTCCAGCTGTCAAAAATAACAGTGTCAGGGCCTTCACCAGGCTGCCACCTGAGTCAGGTGTAAGCTAAGCCCACAAAGAAGAAGCACCGCAACCTATGTGATGCAAGGATCATAAGTTATAAGCTCTACCAGTGGAGGAGGGAGTTGTATTAGAACTTAAATTCTGAACACCAAGATTGCAGAAGACTAGGAATGATAGTGAAAGTCCAAAGCCCCTACTTGGACTAACCCTCCCATGAATCGCCTTTGATCACGGACTAGAGGTGTGAATAGCTTTGCTTTCAGACACTGTGCATTGGAAAGTGAACTAATGCATATATAGGTAGGGCAAAATTTAACACCTAATCATTTATTTTCCATTTTGAGCAATTTAAAATTTGTTCTAGCTTTTATTATTTTCTGTTATATTTTCATTTGAGGTTTTTCTATTTTATTTTGCCATTGTTACTGGTTTGGGTTTCCTTTTTGTCTGTACATGTTTTTCTCTATATGAATTCCAGGAGAGGGAAAGCTGTAGGATAATAACTGGAATAGTAGTTTCTTAGGGAAGTAGGGGTAGAAAAGGGAGATAATACTAACGAGTATAAGAAAGAAGAAAATACAGAACTGATTGTTGTGATGATTGTACAACTCTCTTCCATATGTTTAATCTGTTATACTGTATATAGTGAACTGTATGTCAAAAACAGTTGAAATATAAAAATAAACAAAGGGATAGAAGACTTTTTTTATT
The DNA here is from genome assembly GCA_004026705.1 of Nesogale talazaci. Lineage (NCBI taxonomy): Eukaryota > Metazoa > Chordata > Mammalia > Afrosoricida > Tenrecidae > Nesogale > Nesogale talazaci. The sequence continues at coordinate 22,971 of PVJH01011665.1, read as the reverse complement.
GCCTGGTAATTAGTGTGAAAATAAAAATCACATAAAGTTTCTAAAATTAGATAAATAACAAATTAAAATTTTAAACTACTGTAATTAAAAATTAGAAAAAATACAGACTGTTATGAATGAGGGCTTACTAGTCTTTAATAAAAGTCAAATTTATAACTAGCCACTTATCTTTAAGACACACAAAGAGCAAACTAAAAGTAGATTTTTCCCTTATTTTTTATGGCCATATAAGAGAATAATAAACTGGACAGTTGAGTTTTATAGAACAGCATTAGGAAAATCAATAGGGCACAATTATTTTAATAATTTGTAAGTCATTTAATTTTTCTCATAGTCAAACTGTCACCTTTAAAAGAGCTTATCACATTCTAATTTATAGTCACCATTTTTGACTTCAAATTTTCAGTTGGCCAAATGCCTAATTTTTCATTTGCTAAAATTTCTATGGTGCTATAATCTGTTATCTTAGACCACTTGAGTGAATTTCAAGTTATCCTAACATTTTTCAGAATTTGCTATTTCATTATGCAGCTGTATCTGTTTTTTTAATATTTCATATTTCTGCAAGTTTTCCATATCATCTAGAGAATGACCTACATAAAACTTATTTGAAATCGTGGGAGGCTTTCAGTATTAAGTGGAAGACATCTCAAAGAGAGATCAACATTTTATAGTCAGTCTGACACTTACTGAATATTTTAATAATATGACATTGGTACTTGCATGTGACAAATTATGTCATAAAGACCCCCACCCCCAACCCTGGTTCTCTTGTTCACATTAACCATACATCAAACAATCCTGTGGACCCATTGTGGCATTGAATCAAGTGGAAATAATGATTTCTTAAGATAGACAAATAAACTTGAGGAAAAAGGAAGAGTATGCCCTTGCTCTAATGTAAAGATCTTTGATTCTGTTTCTCTCAATGCATTCAAGTTTCTTTCAGGAACTTACTGTTTTATTAGTATCAAATCATTTTATTGGGGATCATACAACTCATCATATTCAACACATACATCCATTGTGTCAAGCACTTTTTTAGTTTTGTGCCCCTCATCATTCTCAAAACACTTGCTTTCTATTTGAACCTCTGGAATCTGCTCCTCGTTTTTTCTCTCCCTCCCTGAGTCCCTCCCCCACCCCCACCCCCACCTCATGAACTCTTTGTTTTATTTTTCGGGGCATGACTGCTCTCTGGTGGTGGGAGTAGGAAGCCCAGCCTTTGCTCCTGTGGAGCCGCTGCTGGAATTGAACCTCCATCCCAGTGAGCTGCAGTCCCGCACACAACCAATATGCCTGGGGTCCCCCATGAACTCTTAATAATTTATAAATTATTATTATTATTGTCAAGCCTCACACCATCTGATGTCTCCCTTCGCCCACTTCTCTTCTGACCATCTCCCAGGAAAAGGTTATATGTAGATCCTTGTAATCTGTTGTCTCTTTCTACCCTACCTTCCCTCCACCTTCCCATTGTTACCCTTCTCACCACTGGTACAGAGGGGTTCTTCTGTCTTAGATTCCCTGTGTTTCCAGTTCCTATCTGTACCAGTGTGCAACTTCGTACATCCTCTGGTCCAGCCACATTTGTAAGGTAGAATTGAGATCATGACGGAGGCATTTATGAACTAGAGGAACATTGTGTGATTCATCATTGCTACACTGCGCCTTGATTGGCTAGTCCTTTTCCTAAGGGTCTTCTGTGAGGGAATGTCCCATTACCTACAGATGGGCTTTGGGTCTCTACTCAGCACTCCCCCTCATTCACAGTGATATGATTTTTATTCATTCACTCCATCTTAGTTAATGTCTTTGCATAAAGGATGAACTTTATCCTTTATTTTGCAGATGTTACCTGTCAGTAACATGCATGGCCTTACAGGCTGCTGCTGATCTCATCGTGGGAGAGCAGTGCAGTGCTCAATCCTAATACAAAAATTTGGACTCCCAAAGATCTCCACACTTGCATTTGTAGATAACTGACAACCTCCAGGTATGATTTATTTACTTGAAGCATAGGTATCTGCAACTTGTAAAATTCTGTCATAGTATTATATGACAATGCCAATTTCTAGTTGTATCAGAAAAAAGGTGACTAAAAACAGCAGTTATTTTTACCTTTGTTTTAATTTCTCTCCAATGTATGCATCTTTATGTCATAAAACATCATTTTCATTTTTTAAAATCACTTCTCTGTTCTGTGAAGACTAACAAACTTTCACGTATGAAAGAAAGTATTTATCTATAATTGTATAAACATAGTTGGTTGTTTATAAATGCATTTATGGAGAAAAATGAATGTAGCTATATACCTAATTTTTTCTTTCTTTTGTTTTTGGACTTTTATATTAGAGACTTTATATATGGTTATATTTTGTTGTAACTCTGGATTTTAACTATAGTGGACAATTAGGAAAAACTAATCACAATATCAAGAAAACTTTTTAGTTATATCAAACTCCATATTGTATTTATTTACATTTAAAACTTTCAACAGCCTCCCAAGATTATTTTCTTTCAAATTATATAGAGCATTCCCCTATATTTCCATTTCTACAAAATAAATATAGAAGGTAAAATTCTGTAAATTTGGGAAGAGAGGGCTGAGCCCCAGTGGCATAGAGGTTGAGTGTGGGAATGCGGCCCACAAGTTTAACAGCTCAAATCCAGCAGGGGCTCTCCAGGAGCAAGGCTGGGTAGCTCCCATGATCACCAGAGGGCAGTGATGCTCCCCCCAAAAAAATTTTGGAGAAGAGAAAATATATTCTGGAATTTCAGGATAAAATAAATAATATTTTATAGTGTAATGAAAATGAAGCATTCCTAAAGAAAGTAGAATCTGAGACAATTAATCATCTGTCATTAATTTTGCCTTAAAGTTCGATTTGCAATATACCAAGAATACTAAATATGTATCATTTAAATAAACTATTCCTAAAGAAAAAATATAATTATACATATATACAAAGAGAGTTTACAATGCAACATTAAAATATTGGTAACTTATAAAATCATTTCATATTATCCAATGCTTTTGTCTTTCCTTCATTCTGTTGGACAAGCTTTTATCCTTTTAATATCATATATCATCTCTATTCAAGTTCTACCTATAAAATGATAAAAATGCTGATTCCTTCTAAAATTATTTGTCCAAATTTAATATATTTTGCTATATATAATTTTTTTTTATTTCCTAAGATGGCTGAACATTTTTCCATGTTCATTATTTGGGCATTCTCACATTGTACTGTTAGTTGTCATTTAACTGAGGAACACCCCACATATCTTGAAGTTTCGGTGTTACTTTATTAAATTCACATCCATATTTGGCTTCCTAACATATTAATATTAGCTCTCATCGACTAACTCAGAAAACTTTTATCCCTCTCTTTTGTTTCCTCACATCATAACTTAAATCAATTGAACTTTTTTAGCTAAGTGCCAAAGCCCAAAACACGTCCTAGGTTCTCAGAAACCAGGAACAAGTAGGTGTATCTGGGCGAAGCATATGACTTGTGGAGTGAATTTCCAATTTGTCTCTTCACACAGACTTGTTTGTGATGTCTTTATTTACTATTAAGCTATCAATTATATAGAGATTTTCCCATATTTAAAGTTGTAGGAGGCATATATAGTGCCTTAGAACCATAATTATATTGAGATTTTTGGGAAGCAGAGGGCAAAAATAGAGTTCTTACAGTGAAAGGCGTGTACTGACTCAATCATCATCCACATGCTGTCTCAGTATGATCTCATCAGTATGATCTCATCTTGCCACTTAACTTGGACACAAAAGGTTTACCTGTAAGCTCACTGTTGGAGTATTGAAGTCTATTTATTACTTTCAAGATAATTACATATTAGGAAATAAATGAAGATTATAGAGCCTATATTTTACATCAAGTCTTTAACAACTAGCTGTATTGTTTACTATTTTTGTGACCAGTTAGATTTGAACTATGAATGATGGGGTTATAAAGTCAAGATAGATTTGTGAAACTGGTTTCCTTTCTGCCTAGACTTTTGCATATCAAGTATTGCTGAGATTAAAAATATTGACAAGAGTAAAATTGGTTCTGAAATCTAGTTCAATATTATTTTAAGAAAAATTGATTCTTTTTTTTAAAAATATGGAGTTTCAAATCAAATAGCAATATGATTCTTTACTCAGTGAAAAAGTAATCACTCCAGGGGACTTCTGGGAAGATGGTGACTACGTGACACTCACCAGAGGGAATCAGCAGGACATCCACCCTGGGAAAGTGTTTGAAAGAGAAATTCAGCACTACTGTGTCGCTGGATGATAATCATAAAGATAAGGCAATTCCAATCTGTGTGTTTGGGGAGAACTCTTACATGTCCTCTGGGGGTCTATCTGACTGAGGAATCCTCCTTCCACCAACCCTGTGTCTCGCACAGCCAAGGGCGGTTCCAGCAGCACTGGCCTGATTTCTGAGATGCTGCAGACATCACTGCCCAGCCACTGCAGAGATCTGCCTGCTCAGGTGGTTCTGTACACTATTCATGGTGCTCTACTCAGGAGTGGATAATCCACCAACCTTACGCAGTGCCCCTCGCTGCCAGGGGCTGCACCATCCCAGTTCCTGGTGAGATCATGCAGTACAGGACCATCCTTGTGGGTCCACAGCAATCCAACCAATAGATCCTAAGAAGACGACCCAACTTGCCTTCCAGATAACAGAGCACTGGTATACTAGGGAAATGGTAAAGTCACAAGAGGATAAAGTGTCAAGCTAGTTCCATCGCAAAATTTGTCACAGGAAGTTCAAAGACAGTCCTATAATTCTCCCAGAGAGAGCCAGTGCTCTTTGAGTCCCTGGAAAATGGCACCAGTTACTCAAAAACAACGCAATGCAAACAGCAATCAGCCCCAAAAAGCTCAATAAAAAAAAAAACAGGAGAATAAAAGGTAATGGAAGAAGATGCCCTGAACCTAATGACATGCATAGACTACGTAGACATTGATACGCTGCAGAAAGAAATTTTCAGATTGATGCTTGGAGTCCTACATGATATGTGGGAAACAATACAGAAAAAAAGGATGAATTGATAGAGAGATAAAGTCCATACACCAAAGGGAAATACAAGAGTTTAGGAATGAGATAACAAAAAACAACAGTAGATTCACGGACTTCATGAATCAACTGGAGAAACCTGAAAACAGCATCAGTGACATAGAGGTGGACAATTGGAATTTAACATACGTGAACATAAATATTATAAGACCATCAGGGAAACTGAAGAAAATGTAAAATCTATGTCTGAAGCTGTAAGGAGAAATAAGATCAGATTATTGGTCTACTGGAGGAAGACACAACAAAGAAGTCACCTGTAACAATAGTCAGAGAATGCCTAGAGGAAAATTTCCCAAGCTTAAGCAATAAAAACCAGGCAACCACTCAGGAGGCTGAAAGAACATCAGGTAGACTGAATCCCAAGAAGAAGTCACCAAGATACATAATAAACTATCCACCTTTGAAGAAAATGAGAAAATCATGAGAGCAGCTAGGGGAAGAAAAAGCAGTCACATATAAAGGTTCCTAAATAAGAATATGCTCAGACCTATCAGGGGACACTATGAAGAAAAGGAAAGAGTGGAGTAATATATTCCAAAAATTGAAGGAAAATAAAGCAAACTCAAGAATAGCTTACCCAGCCAAATTGTCTATCAAGATAGATGGAGAAGTAAGAGTTTTTTCCAGAATAGGAAAAGCTCAAAGAAAATGCTAGAAAAAAACCCAACCCTACAAGAGACCCTTGCTGACCCAAAGAACAGCACTCATGGCTGAGCCCTGGTAACATAGTGGTTGTGTGTGGGACTGCAGCCTACAGGATTGACAGTTCAAATTCAGTAGCATCTCTCCAGGAACAAGGCTGGGCATCCTACTCCCACCAGGGCAGTGATGCCACACACACACACACACACACACACACACACAGAACAACTCTCATCAATCAAAAATAAGAGAATGTCGCATAAAAGAACCTCAAAGAGAGGACAGGAAAGAGAAAAGAGCCCTGAAAATAGGAATGACTTAACAGTGGAAAGAAATAAAGAATGACCAACCTCATACAAATATGGACAACACACTGAAAAGAAAGAGAGATAGGGAAACACCCAACACAAAAGTTAGAAGATGGCATCACATATTCCACAGTTGGAGATAATAATCCTAAATATCAATGGTCTGAACAGGCTTCAAAAGACTGAGGCTAGCAGACTGTCTTAGAAAACACAAGCCATTAATCTGCTGCTTACATGAGACACATCTCAAGATTACAGACAAAATAAGCTGAGAGTCAAAGGCTGGAGAAACGCATACCAAACGCATAACAACAATTCAAAAAAAGCAAGGGTAGCAATCCTAATCTCGGATAAAATGGACCTCAAAGTGCAAAACATAAAGAAGAGATAAGGAGCAATATTATATAATGCTCAAGGGAAAGGTACACAATGAACAAATAAGATTTTTATACCTATATTCCCCTAGTGAGAGATCCACTGAATACATAAACCAAACACTACAAAAGATGAAAAAAGAACTCACAGCCTCAACAATTATAGTGGGTGACTTCAATATACCACTCTCCAAGAAAGATCACAGGGAAAGAAACGCAATAAGGAGAATAGAGATCTAGACACTACAATTAGAAAATATTGACTTGATAGATATTTCATGCAAATATAAAAAATATCACTTTCTTTTCAACCCACATGGCACAAGTTTCGAAGATAGATCACACTCTGGGGCATAAGGCAAATCCAAAAAAATTAAGCTCATTGATATCATTCAGATCTCTCTCAGACCACTGTGCCACAAGGTTGGAAATAAAAAAAAAGAAGATGAAGTGAACAAGAGTAAACAATTGGAGGATGAGTAACTCTCTATTGCAAAAGGAGTGTGTACTGGTACAGATGAGAGATGAAATTGGGAAATTTCTAGAATCCAATATGAATGAAAACATGACGTACAAAAAGTTATAGGACACAGCAAAGACTGTTATCAGAGGAAGTTTCATAGCAATACATACACACCTCAAAAAGAAAAACCATCTTATAACTGATATGTTGACAAAGAACTTTCAACAACTACAGCAAAGTCAGCAGGACAATCCCACAAATAGCAAAAGAAAAAAAAAATCAGGGCTGTGGTTCAGGAGAGGGAAAATAAGAAAGAAATGGAAAAAAATAATGCTGCTAAAAGTTGGTTCTTTGAAAGAATGAACAAAATTGACAAACTGCTTGCAGACTTAACCAAAGAAAGGAGAGAAAAATTTCAAGAGCAAGAATGAGGGATAAAAGAAGGTACATCACAACTGACCCTAATCAAATTAAAAGGATAATTACACAGTATTACAAAGGAACGTACTCCAATGAATTCAACAACTTGAAAGACATGGACAAGTTCTTGGAAATGCAGTCCCTCCCTAGACTATCCCCAGTGGATGTCAAGAACCTCAACAGATCCATAACAATAGAAGAAATAGACAAGTTTATCAAGGGATTACCAACAAAAAATCTTTACAGGAGAATTTTACCAAGAATTCACAGAACTGACACCAATCCTACACAAATTCTTTCAAAACATAGAAAAAGATGGCAAACTCCCAAACTCCTTCTATGAAGCTTGTATAACACTGATACTGATACCAGGAAAGATTCCACAAGAATCGAGAACTACAGACCAATATCCATAATGAACACTGATGCAAAAATCCTTAATAAAATACTGGCCAATAGAATACAAACATATATAAAAAATAATTCACCATGACCAAGAGGGGTACATATCCAAGATGTAGGGTTGGTTCAGCATACGAAAGACCATTAGTATCATTCTCCACATTGACTTGAAAAACAATAAGAACTACATGATAATATCAACAGATGCGGAAAAAGCTTTTGAAAACATCCCACACCAATTGCTGTTTAAGACACTCGAGAAAATAGGAATAGTAGGAAAATTCCTCAAGACAATACAAGCTACATATGAAAAACCAAGAGCTAACGTCATAGTCAATGGAGAAGAGAGGAACACAGTCCCACTGAAAAAGGATATCCCTTTTCCCCCACTTTTATTCAATATTGTACTGGAGGTTTTAGCACATATTATAGTCACCGAGTGGTAAAAGCAGCATGGTATTGGCATAATGAGAGACACTCAGACCAATGGAAAAGAGTTGAAGACCCAGAAATAAAATAAAAACATCAACCTACAGTCAACTGATCTTTAATAAGGGCCAAAAAAATATCAGATGGGAAGCAGAAGCCCTTTTCAGCAAGTGGTGCTGGAAAAAATGGATATCAACCTGTAGAAAATTGAAGCAAGACCCTTACTTCACTCCATTCACTAGAATAAACTCAAGGTGGATCACAGACCTTAAAGTAAAACCCCAAACTATTAGGTCCATCAATGAGGGAATTGGGACCAACCTGAGAACACTGGTACAGGAATTATATATGCTATCAGAAATAGGGAAGGACACAAACACAGAGGAGGCACAAATAGACAAATGGGATATACTGAAGATGAACCACTTGTGCACATTGAAAGAATTCACCAAGAGAGTAACAAGAGCAGACAGATTGGGAAAACATCTTTAGCAATGACAAAGTGGATAAAGACCTTATTACTAAAATCTACAATAACCTGACAACTTCCAAAAAGAGCAAAACTAACTGTCCACTAAGGAGGTGGGCAAAGGATATGAACAGAAGTTTCACAGAGACAGAAATCCAAATGGACAATAAACATATGAGAAAATGTTCCTGATCATTAGACATAAGAGAAAAGCAAATTAAAGCAACAAATTAAGCAACATTAAGATACCACCTTACACCTTCAAGGATAGCTCAATTCAAAAAATCAGAAAGCAATAAATATTGGCGAGGCTGTGGGGAGACAGGAATCCTTATCCACTGCTGGTGGTCTTGTAGATATGTACAACCACTATGGAAATTGATTGGTTGATATCTAAAACAGATGGAAATTGATCTACCCTGTGACCCAGCAATCCCCCTACTAGGCATATACTCAGAAGAGGCAAGCAACAGGCAAGCAACAAACCACGACCAGACATCTGTGCTCCAATGTTCATCACAGCACAGTTCACAATTGCAAGGAGTTGGAAACAGCCCACATTTCCATCAACTGACGAATGGATTAAAAAGCTGGGGTGGGGGCTGAGCTCCGGTGGCATAGTGGTTGAGTGCAGGACTGTGGTCCACTGGCTTGGTGGTTTATATCCAGCAGCAGCAAGGCTGGGTAGCTCCCTCGACCACCAGAGGGCAGTGATTCCCCCCCAAAGCAAAGAAAAACAAAAAACAAAACAAAACAAAAAAGCTGTGGTACATACATACATTGGAGGCCTTTGCATCGCTAAAAAGCAGTGATGAATGCATGAAGCACATCACTGCATGGGAATAACTGCAGGAAATAATGCTCAGTGAAGTTAGCCAAGCACCAATGACAGGTATAACATCAGTTCGCTGAGGTAAGCTTAATTAAAAGAAAAAAATGCTAGAGGGGTATCAGGAAAAAGCTACTGTATATAGAAATGCCTGGGGAGAGGCCCAGGTAGGACAACAGGAACCAGAACAAATCCAGGGCTACATATAGTAGCCATTTGTAGTGGGAGGACCTGGGTGGGGGTAGGGCAGATGGTGATGTGTACAGAGGGAATGGGGTACTAACCCACCCAAGGGAAGAGTATTGCTTACAAATTTCACAGAGATAGAGGTACCAAACTTAAACCCGGTGTTCCAGGATGTGAATGCAGAGTGACGGCATGGAACAGTGAACCAGTGGAGGGGTCTGTCCCAATCCCAACTTCAAGGGCAGCCACCTCTCCCCTAGGGGAGTTTGCCTTAGAGGTCAGCACTGAAACTGCAGCTTGGGGAGTGAGATCTGCTTGACCAGGGCACATGAGAACAAATGAGGAGGGGGAGAGAGAATGGAGTGCATCATGGCCCACTGAGCTTATAAGGAGATAGTCCCACTCAGAACAGCCGATGTACAGAGAGGATCATATGGTCAGCCCCACTATGAATTATGGCTAACCTCGCTGACCCAATACCTTTTGGGGTCAATAATGGAACAGGGTCAGGATTATACCCTGACTGACTCAACCACACCATGGCAAAACACTAAGGCTGTGCAACAGAAGATAGAGTTTCAGATAGAGTGCCAAGGATATACTTTGGAGTCAGGGTGTAGCACCCTATCCAACTCAACCAGGGGACACTCCTGGAGATGAATGAACAGACCTTGAACTATATACAGGCTTTTGTATTGTTATTATTATTTCTTTACTATATATATAACATCATATATTTATATTTACATTATATACAATATATCTACATATGTCATATACATAACATTATATCTCTATATAAAAATTGGGTATTTTTGTTGTTATCATTGTTTTATTTTCTTTGGGTGCTTCATTTTAGGATGCCTTTTTTGTACATACTGTTACCTCTGGAGGCCTATTGAGATAAGCTAGACTGGATGAACAGTCTGAGGGTGAAAATGCTGGGACTGATGGTTCATGGGAGACATGGTAATAGGGGAACAGGAGAAAGAAGATAGTGTTGACTGGCCCAGGGATAAAGGAACAAGTGATTCAAAATCAATGACAAGGTGGGTGTGAGAGGTTTTATAGTGATTGAACAAGAGTAAGGTAACAGAGAGAAAACACTGACACTCAAATGGAGACTGAGCATGACAGTGGAACAAGAGGAAAAATAAAAGGAAATAGAGGAAAGAACTGGGAGGTAAAGGGCATTTATAAAGGTGTAAATACAGACACACATATAGGTGTACATATTTATATAAGATGATGGGGAAATAGATCAATGTGCATATATTTATAGGGTTAGTATTAGGGCAGCAGATGGTCATTGGGTCTTCACTCAAGTACTTCCTCAGTGAAAGAACATTTTGTTCTCTTAAATTGTCCTTCCATGATGCTCACCTTCCTGACATGATCACTGAAGACATAGGCAAAGGTGGTGAAGAAAACTGATGGTGTCTGGCTATAAAAAGATGTAGTGTCTGAGGTCTTAAAGACTTGAAAGTAAACAAGCAGCCATCTAGCTCAGAAGCAACAAATGCCACATGGAAGAAGTACACCAGCCTGTGTGACCACGAGGTGTCAAAGGGATCCGGTATCAGATATCAAAAAACTAAAAATTATATCATTATATTTGAGGTAAAATACAGACTGGAGACCCAAAACCCATCAATAGGAGAAGCGACATCCATTTACAGAGGGGTTGCAGTGAGGAGAGATGAGCCAGTCAAGGGGAAATGTAGTAATAATGAAGTATGCATATTTCCTCTAGTACTCAAATGCTTCCTCTTACCTATTATCATGACTGCAATTCTACCAGACAAATCCGGCTAGACCAAGGGATGTACATTGGAGTTGGAAATATGGGGAATTTAGGATAGATGATCCCTCAGGACTAAATGGTGGGAGTGGTGATACTGGTAGAGTGGAGGGAGAGTGGAATAGAAAGGGGGAACCAATTTCAAAGATCTACATATAACCTCCTCTATGGAGTATAGACAACAGGGAAGTGAGTGAATGGATACACTGGACAGTGTACAATATGAAAAAGTAATAAAAATTTTAAATTATTAAGAGTTCATAGGGGAGGGAGAGGGGAGTGGGAAGGGAAATATGGGGGGCTGGTACTGGTGGCATAAGTGGAGGGAGAATGTTTTGAGAGTGATGATGGCACCAAGTGTGCAATTGTGGCCTCCATGCAATTGATGTATGTATGGATCATGATGGGAGTTGTATGAGCCCACAATAAAATGATTTATTAAAAAATAGGGAGGAAAAGAGGAGCTTATACCAAGGGCTCATGTAGAAAATATTTATACAAATATGCTTGATACACATGATGTATTGAATGTTTTAAGAGCTGTAAGAGACCCCCAAAAATTCGTTGGAGAAAGCAAGAGCAATCACTTGTATTTAAAGTTCTTGGTGTCTGAAACACAATTACTGTGTACTTAAGAGTGTGGGGAAAGCAAATGGTAGCAACAACTCTGATTAGACCCAATTTTCTAGCTTTTAAAAATTCTTTTATTGGGCCTCATGCACCTCTTTTCACAATCTGCACATAAGTCCATTGCATGTCAAGCACATTTGTACGTCCATAGCCCTCTTCATTCACATAACATTTACTTTCTATTTAAGCCCTTGGAATCAGCTCCTCATTTTTCCCCCTTCCTCTCCACTCCCCCCTTCCTCATAAACCCTTGATAATTTATGAATTATCATTACTTTGTCTTCTTTCTTCCTCACCTTTTGTTTACTCTCCCCGTAGAGCCCCTCTCATCACGGGTACTGAAGTAATCATCTGTCCTGGATTCACTATGTTTCCAGCACCTATCTGTACCAGAGTACATCCTCTGGTCTAGCCAGTTTTGCAAGGTAGAATTGCGATCATGATAGTCAGGGTGGTGGTGGTGGTGGTGGTGGTGGTGGTGGTGGTGGTGGTGGTGGAAGCATTCAAGAATTAGAGGAAAGTTGTGTGCTTCATCATTGCTACACTACACCGTGGATTGCTATCTTCTCTGTGTGATCCCTCCTTTAGTGGAAGTCCTTTACCTGCAGATGAGTTTGGGTCACCAACCTGTACTCCCCCTCATTTACAATCATAATTTTTTTAGTTCTTTGATACCTGATCCCTTCAATGCCTTGTATTCATACAGGTTGGTGTGTTTCTTCCATTTGGACTTTGTTGCTTCTGAGTTCGGTGACTGCTTATTTACTTTTAAGCCTTTGAGATCTCAGATGCTATGTCCTTTGATAGCCAGGTGCCATAAGCTTTATTCAACACATTTGCTGATGCATGCATTTGTCTTCAGCAATCTCAACATGTAGGTGAGGACACAATAATATGATTTTGTGTTCTTTGATCCCTGATCCCTTTGATACCTTATGTTCACACAGGCTGCTGTGCTTCTTCCACGTTGAGTTTTTACTTCTGAGCTAGATGACTACATGCTTACCTTTAATCCTTTAAGACCCCACACACTATATCTTTTGATAGACAACCAGCCACACAGGAGATTTGTATTGTTGGCATTAATGAGAAACAAAATCGTTGATAAGTATGGAGAAGGTGCATAAACAAAGGGGTTTCGAAATGTTTGTGGGTATATGTCAAACATTCAAAGTCACAACTATGGGAACTAGAATTTCAGCATAGCTTTCTGAGATACACATGCCATTCTATAGCTGTAGAGTTTCAATAGTGCCTACATAGATATTTTCCTTAATGTTATTTTTCTGCGTACCAAGATCATTTTCTCCGGATTCTAAATTTTCACAAATGTGCAACGCTGATTACAATCACGTTTAGGCAAGTTTGCTATTGTACATATTATTTGATAGGATATTAAATATTGTTGTGAAAAAAATATTGTTGTGATTGCTAAAAGCATACTGTCATGCAAACCTCCAAAACTTATATAACCAAAATCACTATTCTTTAAAATATGTAGTTACACTATTCATCATTCTCTGTTGAAAGCACTTAAACAATCTGAATTGCCAGGTCAATTTTCCATTAAAAATATTACCTTCTCTGAGAAGATATTCTACCACTGTCCACCAAATTGATTTCATTAAAAATATAATAATTCTTTGGAAGAATTTTTAAGGTTGCTGTATAAAACTCATTTTTTTGTTAAGTGCTAGGGTAAAAGTGAGAATGAGTTTTAGGGTAAGAGAGTTAATCTATTCAAATAGTCTTTTTCTGGAAGTGTTCTTTGTGCTTTTTCTACATCACTGTATACCTCCTGACTTCAGATTCTTTCTGTGATTGTACTGCTTGTTTATTCTCTGAACCTCAGTGTTGTATCTGACTTCTCTAAGTCTCCTCAATCTCACCTTTAGAATGAGGTTGAAAAACCAACTTTAAAGACTATTTTATGAAGTTTTTGGCAGAAGTATATTTGACACTGTATTATACAATTTAAGATTAATTCTGGTTCCACTTAGCTTTACTGAAATTTACCGGTGGGTAACATTTTTCTTTATATTAACTAAAAATCATCTTTATGGGACACATATCAGATCAACTTAATTTGACGAAAAAGAAACAAACAAAAATCAACAGTAAATGGTGTATAAGGGATGAGTGAGTATATTTGATTGAGGGGTATATTAAGAATTAATTTGTGTGTCAGTTTTAATATTAACTCCATCCCCAGTTCTTTAAACAGCAGACATTATCTGCTAAAGTGACCTCAGGTATTGGTAATTTGTAGATGAAGTAGAATATTTCTTTACATGTTTGAGTACCTAGTAAATTTAATATACCTACTTCTCTCATATTGACATTAAGCAAAGAACCAAGTTATTTTGTGTAAGTCAGCAGTATATAAAAATGGAAGATTTCCATAGCAGATTACAAAATGGAAGATGACTACATCACTACATAGTTGTCATATCGCATGACTTATCTACCATCCCATTGAAAGTTATGGATCAGCTGTTGAACTCACCTAATCTGATGTCAATTTAAAGACTAAGAGTGTAGGGGTAGAGTCTAGCTTTTCAATCTGGAGTTAGCCAATGAGACCTCTGTGAAGGCATGGCCTTCTCCTGAAAATTCTGGGAAATGTGGTAATTCCTTCTTGGAGGTGGAGACACTGTCTCTATAAGTTCACTTCCAGAGACATTTGACTGACAAGGTGGACTTCCTATGAGACATCCCTGAGGAGGACCCACATGAACCTACCCTAATGCAGCCAGAAACCTAAAACCAGTGGAGATTCTGGGAGAACCCTGCTAGCAATGAGATGCTTACAATATCACTGAATCCAAATGCATTCTACGCACCTGACTTGATCATCTTGCATTCAGCATCATTACATGTGTTTCATGAGTCTGAAGAACACTTTAAAGACTGTTCTATATGGCCTAATATTGGACATATGGGCTAATATCAGACTTATGACCTTGGACGGGACTGGGTTGGGAAGTTTTCTTTTGTTTGGGGGGTGTTTTCTTAATGTACAGTTGTTTTGTATATGAAACACTTTCTTGTACACGTGAGTGTTTATGAATTTGTTTCTCTAGTCTACCTGTAATAACACACCATCCAAAGTGTACAACCTTAATCACCACAGCTAACATCATTTTTTTCAGGCACCAGACACCTCCACATTCATTACTAAAGAGGCACTGTAATATTGCAAAAAGTAGGTATAGAGTAGAAGTTGTGGTTAATAATTTCATGCCATCTTGGAAGTCTATGAAAGTATTGGGATGGTAGTGAACTTGTCATTCAGATGACAGTCTGATGATGCCTCCCTGCGGGCATGACCTGCTCATAAGGAGGGCTTTAAGAACTTCCCCCTTTTTCTCTGCCTTCACCTTTCTGCTGGCTAACTCTTACAGCTACCAGAACCCTGGAGGTGTGTCCACCACAATTGAATCCACAAGACTTTGCACCTACTGGTCTGTGATCTTCCTGAATTCTGAATCATTATTGCATGTGGCAGTGTAAGTCTCAAGGGGACCTTATAGACTGATATCAGACAGGGCTTGTGTTGGAATTGGCTGTTTTTTTCCCCTAATATATAACTACTTCTAGATATAAATCTTTTTCTTACACATATATGATGAAGTACCCTCAAAAATGGAATGCTTTTTGAAACTATGCATTTTTTGAAGAAATCAACCTTATCGCCTTCAAAGAACTCTCCATTACACTTAATGCATTTGTCAAATCTGTTATTTTATACTTAGAAACATTTTTCAAATACATCTGTTTGGAGGGCTGACAGTCTTCATTTTTTCTTCACATCTTTTATGTAGTCAAATCATTGTCTTTTCATGTCCCTCTCCATTCAGAGAAACAAAAAGAAATTTCCAAGAGCAACGTTAGGTAAGTCAGGTGTGTCAGGGGCATGCTGTTTTTGTCTAAAACTGACACATAGAGATGACAATATGAGTAGGTGCATTGTCGTGGTGGCAATACCAGTCACCTGTCTGCCACAAATCAGGTCTTTTTTGTTGCACACTGTTATGTCTTCTTTTCAGAACCTCTAAATCGAAAGTTTGATTAACAGTCTGACCAAGTCCCAAAGCATTATTCCCTTCGCATCATCCCCCAAATGACCATCATCTTGATCTTTGATTTCACTCGATGAACTTTTTTTGGAGGTGACGTGATGATGATGTCTTCCCCTGAGTTGATTGATGTTTGCTTTCACGGTCATCAGAATAGCACCACGTCTTCTCACCAGTAATGACCTTGAGAAAAAGGTTTTGGTCACTTTGAAGCTATTCATTCAAAACACAACATGTTTCCACCCAAAGATTTTTCTCCTGGTCAGTCAGAACCTGATGTTCAAATTTCACAGCCACCCTTCTCATTCCCAAATCGTCCATTAAAATTCACTTAACCAATGTCCAAGATAGTCCAGATAAGTTCCCAATTGCTTCAGTGGTCTGACATCAGTTTTTGAGCAAAATTGAATGAATTTTGTTGACATTTTCATGTGTGGGAAGTTGACTGGTGTGCAGAACAAGATATAAGAAATCCACTCTTACACTTGAGTTTTCCCCATCGCGCTGTCCCTGTAGGCTGTGTTTAACCTCACAACAGTTTCTACGACATTCTTCCTGAGAAGGAAATACAATTTAACAGCTACATCCTGTTCTATTACACACAAAAACCAGGGTTCAAGGAAAACTGCTTTTACAAAAAAATTCACTGTGATGAGAGGGAACTTTCCTAGGGGAGGCTACTGGGTGCACTAAGTCAGAGCAAGTTGCTTGATATTCGCTTAGTAATAAAAATGTGTATTGCAAAAGCTCTGCTTAGAGCAGTTTTCTTTCTTTCTTTATTTTTTTGGAGGGGGGCGGTATATCCTCACCCAGCCTAACACAGTTTATTTTTACTATTGGCATTAATGTGAAACAAAGTAGTTGAAGTTGATAAGAAATAAGAAGATGTATATAAAAGGGGCTTCAAATGTTTTTTGGAAATATTCCATTATCTTTTAATTCCATTTTTTGATGACATTTTTGAAGCTTTCTTGTGCATTGCAAAAATTATATTATTTTCAAAATATATTGGACACAGAAGGATCTAAATCAAAACATATCTTCAAACAGAATAAATAGCATTAGTTGTATTTCTTTTCTGTTAATCACTAGGGTGTGCAATAGTCCATAACAATCTAGTATGAATTAAAAATAATGGAAATTCTCCATGATTTTATATTACACCCTATGATGTTAGTACAATATGAAATTAGGACTATGTGATGAAGCACTGGTTAATACCAAATAGATTTTACTTTTAAGTTGTCTCTTATCCCAACTGCCTACCAACAACATGTAAGAGTAAAGAACTTCTTGAGTCTGGGCTAACAGAGCTAACCAGACATTAGAGACATGGGTCCATAATCTCATTAAAACTTCCTTTGAATCAGAGTCACCTTGAACTTTGTATGATATTGAGATTAAAATGATGTATTAAGTCATTCATAGTTGGTTTTTGGGTGGGCATCACTGCCCTCTGGTGGTCATGGGAGCTACCCAGCCTTGCTCCTAGAGAGCCGCTGCAGGATTTGAACGGCCAAGCCAATGGGCCGTAGTTCCGCACTCAACCACTAGGTCACTGGGAGACAGCCCTGGGGTTTCGTTCTTTCTATATATGACAAATTCTTTTAAAAAATTCATTTGAATGTCAAAGTCAGCAGAGATAAATAGATGTGCTCAAATTCACTGCCTCAATCCTAGACCTTCCTCACTTTGAAAAACATATTTCCCTGGGTTTCGTTGTCTTTTAGTCATAAGACAAAAGGAGTATTTTAGAAGAGATGAATGTCTTCATCTTGGGCTAATCTTCGGTGATTTCATTATTAAATATAAATAATATTAATTTAACAAATAGAATATGTGAGCAAAAAGAAAATCAATCAACACTATTATCTGATTTCCACATTCAAATTCCTTATTTAAATATGCAATTCATTGCTTTAGTATGTATAAAAATTTTAAGTGAATTATTGCCTTTGAATAGATAAATCTTCTTGCTAGGAAAGATACAAAGGGATGTCTAAAACTGATGGGAAAATCCAATGAGAAGATCACAGAATTTGTCTATATATATATTTTTTAACTTTAGGGGAGAGAAATCCCAAATCTACAGATCAAGATAAAAGAATAAAAATGAAATGTAACTGAAACTACATAGGTAAAGTGTTTGCATACATCATAACTCAAACAACACAGTTTTTGAATATCCAACACAGATGATATGATTTTTCTCAACTGGCGAATGAATAATATTTTGTAATTATTAAAAATAAAGTTTCTAATTTTAAGAAGCACTTGTATAGACACATACAAGGGAATATAAAAACTAAAAGGTTCTGGAGATATTCCATTATCTTTTATTCAATATTTTCATTAATTCTTTGGCATACTCTGTTATATATTCAGCACATTTAGATTAAACAATTTTGTTGGAAAATTTTAAAAATATGTAATTATATTGTTATAGCATTTTAACCCTGACAACAGAATAAAACAAAGCACTAAACATTTCATATTGCTTTGGAAATAAGAAGTAGAATAAAACGAACTACGAAGTTACATGCACTACACATTTTGCTCATGTATTGTTAGTAACTAAAGCAAATAAACAAAGAGAAAAGAAATTGAAACAAAAGAAATAAAAATATCTAAAGCTTTTAATTTTTCAAGCTTCCAGGCTTATCAATTTATTATAATGCTGCTATTACAAGTTTCTTAAGAATTAAATAGAAAAAATGTCTTATTTCTTCAGAAAAATTGTCTCATTAATTCACAGGAAAATAGTTTTGTATTAGTTATTAATTTATCACTTTTACAGCTTCATATTCACCCTTCTTTGTACGCATTAAGAAACTTAAAATGAATCCTTACTTTTTTTAGCATTTCTTTTTAACATTATGAGAACACTTCTCAGCAGAAAACACTAAGGAGACATTTGAAGATTGTCTTTCTCTGTTTCAAAGTTATCTCTCTTTGCTCATACCTACTGCCTGCACTGTTAGCATCTTCTTCATCATCCAAATCCTTCAGCTCTCATGACTGCCCAAACTCCTGAGAACTCTTCTTCGTTACCAAGCTACTGGCATGCAAACAACTTTTTCAGCCTCTGGAATATGCAGTGTACATGTTTTCCCCAGAGTCTAGTCCCTACAGGAAAGGACATTTTTCTGGGATTTCCAGAAAACCCAAGAAGTTACATTTTGTAGAAAATTCTAGAAGGCAGAGTTCCACCAAGGTCTACAAACCACAGTTAATTATATGCCAGTCCACATAGCACAATCATGTCCTCTATAACAAGAACCATGGAGCTTAGTGGTGAAGAGGCACTTTGTGCTCCATATCTTAGCTCTAAGCAATGCATGTTTCTGTTCTCATGACTCCCCAGTTTTAAAATGCCCTCTTTACTTCTTGTAGGCAATATTAATTAACCCAATCCTATGTGAAAGTTGATAAGTACCTATGAAATTATTGAAAGCAATAATTAACTTTGCCTGTTAAAATTGTTTTCAGTCTCCCTTCCCTTATTGGACCTTCAGTGATACATCCTGATAGTAAACATTTATATTAATTGGATTCTGTAAAATGTCAAAAACATGAATTTTAGAATAATATCTATTCAGAAATATTTTAAGACATGCAAGGATGAAATATACTTGGGATACACTTGCAATCAAAAATTTAATATTTACTTGTCATACTGCCTCTTTCTAGTTAATACTGTATGCATAATTATTATGATTAAATGCAATGTCTACAAATTCCCAGGCATCATTTAAACTTATTTTACTAATAAACCTCTTTCAAGTTCTGCTAACAAAAAACTAAGTGGTCATATGAGGAGATGTTTTTTCTCACAATATCTGAAATTATGATTCATTAGAGAAATTGCCACTTACTCAACACCAACTGTGTGACAGACCTGAAAAAAATTGCATAACAGTAATTTACAGGAGCTGATTCAATACTTTCATCTATTATCGAGCAATTCAAACTCTGTTATTTTGGTGCAAATTATCTTGGCAAAACACAACTTACGCTAGACATCAATATTAAATTTTCTATTATATTTTCAAAAAGATACTATGGAATCAGAGAAGGTGTCAACTTTTAGCACTGTGGCATTGTAAAAAAGAATGCTGAGTTCATAAGAGAAAAGGAGATTCAAACTTCTCAACTCAAATCTGATTTAGATGAGTCAGAACTCAGGTAGATAATCCACTTTCCAGCCTTTAGCAATTCTGACATCAATGGTATCTGCCATAGCACTGTACTTCTCTGGGTTTGTTAATTCATTACAGTAGCCACACAAGACTCACAATAGTAAAGTTTGTGGGATATATAAGGGAAATCAACAGTTTATCTTTCAACAGTCTAATTGGCATATAATTCATACCATACAATTTAATAGATCAATCACATCAAGAAGGGTTGTACAATTGTGGCAGTCATGTATTCGTGATGCCAATTTCATGATTGGGATGTAGAGGTGGAGTCTAGACTGTTAATCTAAAGATAGCCAATGAGTAGCTGATGAGGCCTCTGTGTGAGCATGACTTTCTCCTGAGAATTATGGGGAATCTTGCAGTATTTTCCAATTGAAGAAGAGAAACTTCACTCAGCCTCTGGGAGTCAGTCTCTAAGAGATGAACTACTGACAAGATGAGATGGCAGCATGCTGATTGATCCTGATTCTTGGAGAATGAAGGAGCAAGAGAGGAGGTCACATGGGCTTGTCCTGATGGAGACAGACCTTTGGGGCTGGACAAGACACAGAGAGACCCTGCCAGTGCCGGGACACCTCTACTGTACTTGCTTCGTGAGTCTGAAGGAGACTTTATAGACTGGCATCGAATACGTGGGCTAATAATGAACTTATGAATTTGGATTGGACTGGGTGGGGATGCTTTCTCAATGTTCCATTCCTCTTGTATATAAACCTTTCCCTTATATCCATATGCATGTGTATGAATTTGTTTCTCTAGTCTACCTGGACTAACACAACAATCAATTTTAGAACATCTTCTCATTTTTGTACTCATAGCTATTAGCTTGCCATTTCCTCCATTAATCCAGTTACTGTCTCTAAAGATTTACCTATCCTGAAATTCATATAAATTTCACATTTTTAAAAGCAAAGGAAAACAAACAAGAATAACAAAGTAAAACACATCAAAGACTTCAGTCAAAAAGAAAACAGAAAATATTAAAGCTAGAACAAATGTAGACATATCATGAGAGATCAAATGATACCATGCTAATTGTTAACCTCACTTCATCTACACAATCCGCTTTCCAGGACATCAGTGTCCTGGCAAGGCACTTCACATCCTTTGACTCACCGTCAGAGGTGATTCAGCAGGGACTTAGTCCACGTGCATTTCCCTTTCACTTTTTTATTTTAAACTGAAACACCTTTTAAATGGGTCAAAGGGGAGATCAAATTATATTACATGTTGACCTACTTCTTTCAAAATTAACTTTATAATTCTGTCTGATAACAGATAAGTGCAATCAGCGGAGAATTACAAGAGGTTTCATCATGTATGGACCTGGAAGAAGGATTGGAAGCTTCCATTATCACCCATACCTTCTACAAAATAGATGCTCACAGTCTAAACTCTGATGCCATTTCCTGCTTTAGATATAGATTATACTATTTACAATCCTTGGGTTATACAGACTGGCATGCTTTTTCCATGTGGACTTAGAATTTATGTCTCACTTAGATGTCTGCTTATTTGACAACAAATCTTTAATACCCCATATGCTATTCTTTCTGATACCTAGACACCATCTAGCTATTCACCACAGTTTTCTAGAGCAGTTATCTCTTAAGGGTGCCCAGAACTACCAAGTACTTATTTTTTCTTTTAATTCCCTCCTTGCTTCACTATAACATGCATTTAAACAAGTATTTTAATTCCCTCCTTGCTTCACTGTACCATGCATTATGCTGTAACATGCAGTATGCTGGTAGGCATTGCACTGCTATTGTGAATGACTATTATTGGAAGTTTTGTGTAAATATTGTGGACTTAGAAATTTAATCTGTACAAGTCAATAGTTCATGTATTGTGGTTCACAATCCTTATCTCAGGAGTACTTAAGTTCTATACCCTAGACTGAACTAATGACATTATCAATGTGTAGTGGTTTCACCTTGTGCTGTTAACCTGAAGATCAGCCTTTCAAAAGGACCAGCCAGCTGCACAGGGCAAGGGTGCAGCTTTCAGCCCCTGTGGAGATGGAAGGCTCGGAGACCTTCAAGGGAAGTTCTAACCTGCCTTCTCTGCTACTAGTCAGCATTGATTCATGGTAGTATAAGTGGGATAACTGATAATGTTCTCTAGCAAAATGACAATGTTGTCTCTACAGTAAACCAGGGATACAACTGCCTTTTAATTCATGCACAAGCTCCACATGAACACAATAAATTGTTCTGGAATTCCCATTCTTCTCAATGGTTAAGGTACTACACACATAGTCATTAATGCACAAGGAAGCATCTTTCTGTTATTCTCTGCTTTCAGCCAAGATCTATATGACATCAATAATTAGATCTCTTGTTTCTCATCCTCTCCTGAATCTGGCCTGAGTTTCTGGCCACTCCCTCTCACTACACTGCTGTAACCGTTGTTGGATGATGTACCCCAAAATTTTCATTGCATGCTATATTATTGATATTCTTCTTTAATTAGTTTATTCTATTGGGTTGGGTTTTTTTGAAGGGTATAAATATGAATTTCTTTTGGCCAGTCAATTGGTCCCATTGTTGCCTTCTAACTTACTTTAGATAGATGTGTAAGTGCTTCCAGCAGACAGTGGAAACATTTCAATGGCTATGCCATTAATTTCTGGAGT
>PVJH01011664.1:0-67831 GCA_004026705.1 Nesogale talazaci | reverse complement strand
GCATGGGGAATGATTTGTGTGGACTTCCCCAGGGGGTGTGTTTTGCTAGACGAGGATAATAGTGTGAAAGAGAGTCAAAAGGAATGAAGGTTATAAAAAAACAGTCTTCCTTCCACTAAAGATGTTGTTGTTAGCGTCCAGTGAATCAGCCCCCAAATTGTGGTGACCTCTACGCACCACAGAACAAAACACTGTCTGGCCCTGAGTCATCAACACAGACATCATTGTGGTTTCCATTTACCACATATGAGTATACACGAATAAATGAAGAGAGGTGTCACCTTTTGCTGTTTTGTTTTGTTGTCTTAAACGTCCTTATAAAAGTTTTAATTTGTGGGCAAGAAAGCTAAATTACAACTGAGTTTTATTCTGTGCAATTTATCTTCCATATACGTATCTGTACGATGTTATATGGGAGATACTTGCCCTGTGACGGGAGTGAATGTGCTGTGTGAACCTCTATTTAATTGAGTGCATATTATTCCTTCACGTTTTTCTCTCGCTGGGACTCAGCATTCTCATCTCAAATGTGATCCCAGGGGGATCTGGAAATGTTGGTACATATCCATTTGGCAATTTGGGGATTGGTTGGAGTGTGGGAAAATCCTGGGGTTATTTTCAGGTTATGACATCTGACTATCTCTTTGCAGGTCCAAAACACAGTCTATTTTTAAAACTATAAAGATACCATAGCCTAACATCCAGATGAAACCTAACTGTCTCCTAAAGTTTCGAGTGTTTCTGGGTTTGCTCATAGGAGTCCTCATGGCTCAGTGGGTTAGCACTTGGCTGATAATGGTGAACACTGGCACTTTGCACACACCCGGGGCTCCACATGAGAAAGGCCAGGCAATCTGCGCCCATAATCGCTGCAGCCCAGAAAAGCCCTGCGGGGCACTTCTGTTCTGTCGAATGAGAGTTCTATGACTCAGAATCAACAACAGTGTTCAGTATGTTTTCCTTCACTTCGGCAATCCAGGTTAAAGAATGACTAAAGCAGTCAGAAGGACTCACCCATGGGCATCAGGGACCCACCTGTTACACCTTTGTTCCATCCGTGCACTAAGGCTCCCGGAGAGGATTCTCTCCCTGGCATGGCAGCCCCAGGCCTCTTTTTTTGGACCCTCGGGATGTTCCATATTCCCATCAAAGCATTCTTAGCCCGACTGCAAGGTGGGTGAGGAAAGGTTCAAAGAAGCTGTAGCTGTAGCTACAGTTCACCGGCCACAAGGGTGAGGAAATGATGTCCCGTACGTTGGTTATGGAATGGCTCCTTTCAAGGATATTGGCTGTTGGCTTTATCATCGACAACAGCCTTTAGAACCTTCTCCTTATCTCCAGCATCCAGGAGCTGCAGAGCACATGCCACTTTATACGAGCTGTTCTTCCAGGCTCCATTCTCATGGAGCTAGAATGTGGCCAGGCAGGGTGGCCACATTCTTTGAACTCTGCCAGCAACCTGGCATTTAACTGCTCTGCTCATGGAGCTTATGTGTGATCAACCACAGGCTGTGCCCTTAAACCTGAGGTAAGGCAATGAAAATAAACATGGCCACCAGAGGATTCTGGGCACATACCACCAATGAGAAAATGCGGAGTTCAGATTCTGACCTCTCGTCTCACGGCTCCCTTCCAGTCTGTTTGTTTCCAGTTGCCCCTAAGTCCATTCTCATTCACGGTGACCTCACATGTGTTAGTGGAGAACTGAGCTCAGAAGACTGCCAGGGCAGCCGACCACCAAGTCCGCAAGAGAAAGACTGGGCTAGTCCAACTAGATCGTACAACTCTTCTTGACATGATGGAATGATTGGATTGTATACTCTGCGAATTACAAGTCAATAAACCTGTTGAAGGAAAAAATGGGGAGGGGCGGCTAGGTCAAATGGCTTACCTTGGCTATGAACCTTAAGGTGGGTGGTACAGTACAAACCGAGGAGAACTACAGAAGAAAGGCCTGGTGATCTGTTTCTGTAAAGAGATTGACTAAGAAACCCCGATGTAACACAGGTTCTACTCTGCAACACAGAGTCACCATGCGTCAGGTTCAGTTTGGTCTGGTATTTTTATGGACTTGAAGACACTATGATTCCTATCTCCAGGGCCTAGGCAAGCATGGACCTACTTTGTACAGTAACCACAATCGACAGAACCTGAAATGACCCTTTATAATTTTTGAGCGGGGCTTAAAAATTATTAAAAAACCAAACAAAAAGTTTTCCTGCCTCATCTTTGGTTGCTCTGTAAATAGTTTTGCCTGCATCTGTTTCTCAGAATTTCATCCATGTGGCAGTCATGTGCTTATGTTAATTTTATGATTGAAATGTAGGGGTGGTGTCTAATCTGTTATCTGGAGATAGCCATTGAGTAGCCAATGAGGCCTCTGTGTGGGCATGGCTTTCTACTGAGACTTCTGGGAAATCTCACGATATTTCCCTCTTGAAGATGAGCAGTTATCTTCCCCAGCTGTTGGGAGTGAGTCTCAGAGATGATTAATCACAGACAAGACAAGACAGCAGAGTCTGAGGAGCCACAGGAGCCAGCAGAGAGACCACATAGCTTTGCCCTGATGGAGCTAGACCTCTGAAGCTGGGGAAGCCATAGGGAGACCCCAGTCAGTGCTGAGTTGTTTCTTCCACCACTGGATACTGTTGATGCTTCCCTGAGCCCTGGAAGCGAAGAGCCATGAGGAAAACCCCTGCCAGCGCCGGGATTCTGCACCCACTGACCCATGACTTCATGAGTTGGAAGGAGACATTATAGACTGGTATCGGGCATATGGGCTAATATCGGACTTATGACTTTGAACTGGACTGGGTTGGGATGCTTCCTTAGTGTCCTGTTCCTCTTATATATACCATACCCTTATATCTATATGTGAGTCTATAAATTTGTTCCTCTAGTTTACCTGGACTAACACAATCCACAAAAGTCATCTATCTCTCCCCCAGACCCACCAACAGATCCATTTTTCAACCAGGCCCAGCCTTTCCATTTTCATGCTGTCTAGGAAGCATGATGTCCTGAACTGAACTAAACGGACAAGGAGACATTCTAGTAGGTTCTCTACGGAGAGAAAGAATACATGTTTTTCCTCAATCCAAACTCTGATTGTAATGATGAGTACAAGAATGAAGAAAATGTTCTGTGGTGATGACTGTGCAGCTCTCGATGTGACTGAACTATTGAACTGTATGATATGTGAATGATGCCAATAAGACTGCCAGGGTGGGGACACACAACCACCAAAACCCTGATGGTGTGATCCCATCATAGTTCCTCGGGCTTCCTGCATTGGTATCATTATGAAACCATTGTTGTTGGGGAAGTAAGCAGTTTTCATGGCCCACAAAGGCAGAAGCTAAGGGTCCACTTGGTTGAGATGCGGAGGACTGGAAACAGCGGCTGATGACTGAGAGGAGATAAAAGAATATATCCTTTGATGATTTCTGATCCTGACTTATGGTAACCCGCTAATTTTCCAAATAAACTCCCCTAGTTGTGAAAAGAAAAGAAAATAAACTATTGTTGAGTTGCTGCTTGATGCAAAGCATTCATAGGACCTTGAGGGAAATTGAAAGAAGTCGCGGGTATAACTCCTGTTCCCTGCAAGTAGTCGTCAGTGGAGACAGGGCATGAACTGCTGACATAGGAGATTTATGAAAGTTCTAGATTTTGTTGCTATCAAGTCATACATGGCCCTGTGGAGTGTATGTGGTTTGCCGTCTCTTACTACCTGAAAGGTTGCCAGTTCAAAACCACTCAGCAGTGCTGCAGAAAAAAGTTCTGGCAATCTACAGGAGGGTGGTGGGAAGAGAGAGTAGAAATGGGGTAGAACTGATGACAAGGACCTACATATGGCCTCCTCCCTGGGGTACAGACAACAGGGAAGTGGGTGATGAGAGACATTGGACAGTGTAGGATATGAGAAAATAATAATAATTTATAAATTATCAAGGGATCATGGGGGACGGGGAAGTGGGTGGGAGGAGAAATATGAGGAGCTGATACCAGGGACTTAAGTGGAAAGAAAATGTTTTCAGAATGATGATGGCAAATGTGCTTGACACAATGGATGGATGGATGGATTGTTATGGGAGATGTATGAGCCCCCAATGAAATGATTAAAAAAAAAAAAGAACTCAGCCACTGGGAACCCTATGGATCTCATTACTACTCTGAAACACTCGGTGCTAAAATAACTAGCTTGTTATTTTATCGTTATTCAGAGTAGTAAGCACTCTAGTGGTTTGTGGGGAGGGGGGAGTGATCACACCACGTTCAGGGTGAGGTGAGGCTCTTTGGAGGAGTCAGTTTTTGAACTGAGCACTGACAGGTGGTCATGTTTCAGAAGGTAAAGGAGGTAAAGAGAGGACGATGAAGTCTTGTCCCGTACAAGGAACAGCACAGGCTACAGACACGAAGGACACAGGACATACAAAGCAGGCTGTGACGTTGGGACCAGGCTAAAATACTTACTGGAACTAACTGAAGACTGATTGGCAAGTGGAGGCATTTGGCCGTCAGATTGGAGGTTAATTCCTTCCTCTCGTAGAGCAGAAGCCTGGCATAATCCAAGTAGCATTTGCCATCTTTAATTGGGCAGACGTTATCAGCCAGCTGCATGCTGGGAAGTAAGGTGGTACAAGGGACAAGAGCGGGGGACTCAGGATCTAGAGTCTCACTCTGCAACTTTCTAGCTGGGTGGGCTTGGATTAATTTCGTAACCTCTAGGTCTCCATTTAATCAGCTATAAAGATAGATATAATCATACTTGGTCCTTAAGGGTTGTTACGAGAATAATACTGTTTCACATTCAGGAATACATCCTACAAGCCCATAGTGCACTAAGGACTTTATAACTATTATCTCATTTAATCCTTGTTGCTGCGTGCCATGGAGCTGACTCACAGTGAGTCCAGGTGACAGAGTAAAATTGTCCCACAGAGTTGTCTAAGCTGTAATCTGCAGAGGAGTAGACGGCCAAATCTCTCTTCTGTGGAGCTAATGCATGGGTTCCAACCTCCAGAGTTTTGGGGGGTTGGCAGCCAATTGCTGAACTGTTGTGCCAAAAGTCCCACCCCTTCCCCGCCCCCCCCCCAAAAAAACTCTTTATTGTCATCAAGTGGTCTCTGATGCATAGGGACCTGATCGGATAGGCCAGAACCACCCCTGTGAGTTCTTGAGACTGTAACTTTTGTGGGGAGGAGAAAGCCTTGTCTCTCTCCTCTAAGACTCCAGTGGATTTGAACTGTTAACTGTACAGTTAGCAGTACCTGCTGCTGGTTTTGAACTGCTGTCCACGTGGGTTGTAGCCCATTTTGTAACCACTATACCACCAGGACTCCTGGTACTAGGGGCTTTCAAAAAGTTTGTGGGAAAAGGGCCTCAAAGAGTGATCATGTGCTCCCAACCTGGCCCTTCAGAGCCGCCCCCTCCCCTGGTCACATAGCTAAAGCTGGGTCCATCAGAGTCCTCAGGGGAGATGAGGAGTGGGAATTGTAGGTGTCTGTTTTGAGCTTGGCAGGGAGATGACCACAGAGGAGTCTTGAGCAATCCTCTGAGCCCCTGGATCTCAACATGCCTGAAGCCAACTGCCTACATCAACTTCCAGATATAGGAATCAAACACATTCCTGGTTTTGGCTTTCAAGCTAATTCCCGTTGATTCTGAGTAATTTTTATGGGGGGGGGGGAGGAGTCCTCCTACAAAAGGAAAGAAAGAAAGTCACAGCAAATTTGGTCAAGTTGTGAGCAGCAAGAACTGAGAAAATTCAGATGTGCTCCTTAGGTTTGGAGACTGGTGGCCAAGAAGGTAGAAGAAGGTGTGGTTGAGTGTACGCTGCGGGAAGACAATTGCTGACTCCCAGAAACTTCAGGCACTTCCAAAGAGACACGGACAGCGACAACTCTGTCCACTTCATCCTCTTCCGGTCCGTCGGGGTCAAGAATGTGTCCAACACCTGACTGGAAAAGGGTGTTTGGACTCCAACCCAGAACACTTTCCCACGGCCAGGAATCTAATGTGAGTTCACCTTCCAAACAGACTTCACTCCTCTGCTTACTCATGTATTTAATGCATAGTTACTGAGTGCTTACTATACGAAGGGGCTTCAAAAAGTTGGTGGGAAAATCCCATTGTGTTTTAATTCCACCCCCCAGGAGCTTCCTGATACCTCTCCCAATGTCAAGACAAGTGCTAAGTGCTAAAGAAGACAGTGATGAGAACCAAAAACCAAAAATGGTCACGGTCCCTTCCTTCAAAAGGAATCTGAATGACAGGCAGGTTAAGCACTTGACTGTCTCCTGAGAAGGGGGTTCAAACCCACGCAGCTTCTTCACAAGAGAAAGACCTGGCCATTGGCTCCCGTAAAGAGTACAACCGAGAAAACTATCAAGCAGTTAGTTCTGCTCGATCGTGGGTTGTGACGAGTTTAAAACCAGCTCCCAGACACCGAACAACAACAAGAGCAGGGCTTCTTGAAGAAGTTGATAATCTAGTGGAGAGAACCATCATAGGCTGGGTCATTAATGACACAGATGAATATAATTAGAAATTATGTTAAGTGCTTTGAAGAAAATGGAGTTTAATAAGAGGCCTATCGGGGGATCTGTTTCGATGGAGACAGAGAGGGAAGGATTAAGAACTACCTCCTCCGGGGAAGTCGCATGGAGGCTAAGGTCAGGCCGAGTAAGGCAGCAGGGAGATAAACACAGATGGCACAAACCAGAAGAGTTGGTCTCACCCACCCACAAGAAACAAGTGATTCACGCTCCAGGAATGCGGGGCAGGAAGCTCTGAAACTGGTTTCTTTGAAGTGGGAGTTGCACAGAGCAGAGACTGGCAAAGAAATTAGGTACTATGGGGACCCCATAGATAGCTCTAGTCACTGCAATGACTTCACCCCTTCATCCATTTATTCACTTACTCACTCACACATTTCAGCATTCCAGAAATACGCTGGGATACCCAGGGGCAGAGCATTCTCCTGCATGGCGCGGATGGAGAAGGGAAATGGTACCCAGACCAGCTCTGAGCATGAGGTAGTAAAGGGAGGCCCTTGGATGTGTCTATCAGACACCTAGATCTTTCTCTTAAGGAATCCATTCACACACTTCCTGCTGGCTCACAGTGACTCTCCAGGGCAGGGTAGAAACCTGTGGGTTTCTGAGAGGGAGGGCCACTTTCCATGGGAATAGAAAACTCTGGTTTTCTCCAGCCGCGGGGCCGGTGGCTTCTCACTGCTGATCTGAGGAAACACAGCCCAATGAACTCACAACCAACAGGCCACCAAGTCACTGTAGGAATCCATTAGGCACAGGCATACGTTAACCTGACACATGCGAAGGGGCTTCAGGAGCTTGTGCAAAGATTCCACTATCTTTTCATGACATTTTCCCATGAACTTTTCAAAGCCTAGACCCCCATCCCCACCCCCTATGGTGTATGTTTGCTCAGCATTCCTTCTCTAGGCCATGACTCCTAGCAGACCGGTACCACCCGCCGCCACCCGATGCCCCAGATAGTCCTTCCTGCGGGGGTGACTGGTCTTTCCCCCACGGAGAGCAGAAGGACGAGATCACACGGGGCACAACATGGCAGACTGACACCAAACACGGCGTGGCGCCCGGTCCCTTCAGATAAACATTAGGAAAGGTCATCCAAACACAGGAAGACAGCCGTCCGCTTGCCTTTTCCTTTATCCCCTCCCCTTCCTCTCTCCAGCGGCCTTATCCCAAGAGGGTGGGCCCAACCTTTCCCAAACGTTTATTCTGAGAGCTCCGGGCTCCCACAGTGGAACG
This sequence comes from Nesogale talazaci, assembly GCA_004026705.1. NCBI lineage: Eukaryota > Metazoa > Chordata > Mammalia > Afrosoricida > Tenrecidae > Nesogale > Nesogale talazaci. The sequence continues at coordinate 60,032 of PVJH01011664.1, read as the reverse complement.
TGCTGCAGACATGGGAATACAGCAGCTTAGCCAACAGGGAAAACCAAAAATATAAACTGAGATCTTTAATAGACTCTCCCCCTCCTCCTTCCCCTCCCTCCCCCTCCTTTTCTCCCCCCTCCTTCTTCAGCTCCCTCCTCTCTCTTCCCTCTCCCCCTCACCTCTTCTTCCCGTCGCCCTCTTTCCCTCCCTCTGCCAAAGTTGGAGCAAAAATGTCAACTATTACTGCTTTTACTGTTTTTGATAGGTCAGCCCCTTCCTGGGAGGAGGCTTTCTGGAGTTTATTATATTTGTCAGCAAACATGGTGCAAAGTAAAAAGTTAAACCCTTTCTTAGTCTCTCGGTACCATGGAACAAGTGCAATCAAGGCTAGGAGTCCAGAAATTCTTGCTGCTCATACTGGCTCCAGTCCCATGGTCTAACTGCTGGGAAAAGAATTGAGAAGTCTGGAGATCCTTTCAATCCTCCATTGGAATTTTGTAAATAACCAAAAGCCCCAGAGTCCCTAAATAGGAAAACATTTTAGCATTTAGTGGTAAATTCAGTTTAAAACAGTGGTGAGAACACAAGCTTAGTTTTCACTATCCATTTAAGAGGAAAACAGATCGCTCTTACTGGATTGTGGCTCTCAAAGGTTAAAAGCCAGGATTTATGATGAAATGTTCAGTGCTCGTTTCAAAACACACTCAGTGTTTGAAAGCAAAGCATAATGGTGACCTTTCTCATTAGCTGTTGCTCAAACAAAGATATGTTCCAGCAATATCCGATGCTTCCTGCCAGGGCCTCCACCCAACGCAATTTAAAACACTTGCGTTCTCTCCCAACCCGAGCTGAGGATGTGGCCTAGCTGAGCTGCAAGATTATCATGCTTATGGTTTATTATTCCTAAATTTTTGGACACCTTATTTTGTGTTAGTAAGCTAACTGTCCTGAATTTCATTTGTGAGATTAAGTGGGGAAGCCATATAAATGAACTCATCATATGCTTATTTGTTCTCTAATTCCTCACTTTTCCGGGCAAGTCACGTCATGGGCTCTTGACCATAAGGATACACATTTTATCTCATTCCTTTTGGGGAAATGTTTCAAGGAAAGTAAAAGTGTTTTAATACAACTAAACATAAATAATGAAGGGGCTCTGCTGGCCTAGAGGTTAAAAGCTCAACTGTTAACTAAAGGTTGGCAGTTCTAACTCACCTGCCGCTCCTTAGCAGAAAGACGTGGGGTCTGTTCTGGTAAAGAGTCAGGCCTGCAGAACCCCGGGGCGGCTGGATCCTGTGCTCTCACAGGAAATGGGCTCAATGGTAATAGTTTGTTTGTTTGCTTGTTGTCTGTTTTGGTGTGGAAGTAACATGAATAAGTAGAATGAGAGCAAGATTAAGAAACTGATTCAATGTAAGTAACCCTAATGCTTACCATGGTTCACTTGGCCCAATAAAGTACTACAAATTGAACTGGTCAGAGTGATTACTTTTTATGCTATAATAAATATTGAATTGAATTCAATTCAATTCAATACCTGATGCCCAACCATTATAAAAATGACCATAACCCCTACATCCAGCTATACGTGAGATAAACCATATAGGAGTATGTTTTATAATAAGTCTGTTTTGATAGTAGGAAAAAGGTAAAGACATATTATTTAAATTTTCTTCTTTATCCATGCCGATGGTCTACTCTAGACATGCTATCAGGAGAGACCAATCCCTGGAAATGAACATTATGCCCGGAACGTGAAGGGGTAGAGAGAAAGAGGGAGACCCTCTTTTTTGGGGGGAGGGGCATCACTGCCTCGGTGGTCATGGGCACTACCCAGTGCTGCTCCTGAGAGCAGCCGCTGGATTTGAACCGCCAAGCCCTCGGGCCGCAGTCCCACACTCAACCCCTTACGCCACCGGGGCTCAGGCCAAGGGAGACCCTCTGGCAGAGATGGACCGACACAGTGGCTGCAGTGATGGGCTTGAACATGACCACCATTGGGACGGTGGGGCCGGACTGAGGAGCTCTTTGCTTCGTTGTGCACAGGATCTCTGCGAGGCAGAACCAGCTGCACAGTGCCTGACCGCAACAGCAACAACGTCTGTGCTGCTGTAAGCTAAAGGCTCCTAGGGTCCACGTACCGGAATTACAAAGAGTTACACCTGAACCAATGCCACGGAAGTATCTGGAGCATTGCTGAGTCTCACTCTATGATCAGCAAACCAAACTCACAGAGTCAACGCAGACTCCTAACGACCCTGTGAGTTCCCAAGACTGTAGCTCCTTACAGGGCTAGATGGCCTCCTCTTCTTTCTCCAGCTCAGCAGCTGGTTTCAAACTGTGTGGATCGCAACCTTAGGGGAAACACTACGCCACCAGGATTTCCTTCCATGATCATTATATAATTGTTATTCAATTTAGCCCTTGGGACAAGCCGCCGAAAGTCTTTTTACTATGGCCATCTTAAAAATGGAGGTTCAGAGAGAATGTATGCCTTTCTTGGAGCAGGATTCTATTGGCAGGCGTAGCCAAAAAGTTTGGTGGCAGAGCTGGCCTAGTATGACTTGATCCGTAAGTTCACCATGTCATGTGGGCTTGAACTTGAGTGTTTATAACATTCTCCCAGCTTTGCAATTTTCTATGTGTAGATTGTGTATTCTGACTGCCTCTCCTCATGGCTACATCAGCTTCAAGCTTCAAGCTGAACACTACAAGGAAAGGAGAAGGAAGACTGATTAAGGGAGAAGCAGCCCATGGTCATTCAATTTGGTCCTATCCAGGTGTAGTCATCAACATTCAATGCTATCGTGATAGGAAACAGTTGCCCAGTGCCCAGAAAATGACAAATGCTCCAAAGTGACAGCTATGATTGCTGAAAGCATACCTAGGACATGATTCACTTACTCATAGCAGCCATAGCTTACAGTTTTAAGAACTGAATAATATGCATGACTAACATGTTCTGAATCTTTCCAAAAAACTTGTTAGAATATGTACATAAGACATAGGATGAATGGTCTTTCTGTTGTCTTTTTTTGAGGGCTTTCAATTTAGTTGATTTGTGTGTATATATACATATATATAACAGTTTCATTGCCATCTAACTCACTTACCTTGCAATCTTATGATTTGAATATATTAAAAAGAGTTGTATAGTTATCACCACAACCAATTTTAGAATATTTTCTTCATTTTGTGCTTATTTTTGTTAACTGCCAAAATCTTCTCCCAATCTTCCCTGTCACAACTTTGAGAAACTATTCTAGTTAGTCTCTACAGATTTATCCATCCTGGATCTCATATAAAAAAATCATACCAATAAAACATAGCAAAAAATAACAACAACAAAGTAAGACACAGAAAAAATCTCAAGCCAAAAGAAAGCAGAAAATAATGCAAAGCATTTTTCTTGAGAGTCTAAATGACCTCTCACATGCTGCTTGCTTGTTCCACCTTGCTTGTTCACTGTTCCACCTCTAGTGACATCTGCTGCCACCACCATCCTCTCCACACCTCTATTTTGTTTGGAGAAGCTTCCTCTAACTCATCCTTTCATACACTGGGAAAGCTGTCAATGCCCTCTTCCCCTCCATACCTTCTCTCTCCCCGGATGGTCACACAACCCAGGCCTGACCCAACAAGGTAGACCATTGTCCTATTCATGGTGATGAATCAAGGGATGGACAGAGACTCAAGCAAGGGCCAACAGCCATGAGTTTTGACCTATGCACACTGGAAATCTCTCTCGCTAAAGGAGCATGTGTTGTGATGAGCTAAGCTTGGGACTGCCAGCAATCACCTTTCCTTCCATGTGGAAGAAGGTTGTCTGTAGCAAGAGAGACTTTTAAAAATAGAAAATTCTAAGATACTTTAAAGTCAGAAAAAGAAAGCTCTGGCAGTACCTTTTACATTTGTGGATGTGGCTATGTCTGAAGTTACCTCTGCTCTGGACCTCTCAGTATTGGACTCTCTTTTCAGATTGAACTGGTGTGAGTTTAGTTTCCATCCCTTGCAACCGAAATTATGCTGACAAGTGCAACTTCCAAAATGGCAGTTTCAAGTCACCTGCTCTCTTCCACATTCTTCTTCTTTGTTAGCCTGGGTTGACTAGAGAAACAAATCCAGAGACACTCATATGTGTATAAGAGTTTTATATAAATAGTAATTGTATATTAAGAAAACATCCCAATCCAGTTCAGATCAGGTCAATAAATCCAATGTTAGCCCATATGTCTAATACCAGTCTATAAATTCCTCTTCAGACTCACATAACACATGCAATGATGTTACATGCAGGAAGATCGCAGGCCTGTGGGTGGAAAGTCTTGTGGATTCAATGGTAGTAGAAGCATCTCAGCGCTGGCAGGGGGTCTCTAGCTTCAGAGCTCTGACTCCATCAGTGTAACTCTATGTGGTTTGTCAATAGGATCAGTACTTTAAATTCCCATATTCTTTCCAGAAATCAACCCAGTAAACTGCATGGCCATATCTGATCTGTGATTAGCCAAAGACGAAAACCACATGAGATGGAGAGCAACCAAGCATCCATTCTCTATCCCCACAATTTTTTAATTCTAGTATCCCACTCCTGGTACCATAACGTGTTAGTCTGGGTGGACTAGAGAAATAAATCCAGAGACACTGAGATGCTTCCACTGTTACTGGATCCGTAAGACTTTCCTCCCACTGGCCTCTGATCTTCCTGCATTTAATATCATTGCATGTGCTGTATGAGTCTGAAGAGGAATTTATAGACTGGTATCAGACATATGGGCTATTACTGGGCTTATGGATTTGATCTGAACTTGGCGTGGATGTTTTCTTATTATTCAATTACTATTTGATATAAAGCTCTCATATATATATGTATATGTGTGTATATATATATATATATCTGAATTTGTTTCTCTACTCTACCCAGACTAGCACATCATCTTTCTAGATTGTTCAACTGTGCCTTAACAAGGCGTCCAATCCTCCATCAGCTTCTCCACTTTCTCTATATCCACCATTCCACTCCGCCTTCACTCTCCTCCCCTGTCCCCTTAAATTTGCAGTTTGTTACAAAAGCTCCCTTGCCTCCATTTGGCAAAATTCAATCCATGGATTACAACTACCTCCTTTCCACATGGCCAAATATAAGCAGTTACACGATGCCTGAGGGGGAGTGGGAGAATCACACAATAGACAAATTGATTCCAGCATAAGGTCATGATCATATTCAGTATGGGGTGGCAACCCTACCACATTTTGCTGGTCATTTCTCTTTTATGTTCCCCAATGATAGCATAAAACCCTCCCTACTATTGTTAAATCATTGCCCAATTTATCTCTTATTCTACCTCCTCTCAGTAGATCACCACTATTTATATAACAGAAACTATAAGACCATCTATAACTATAACTCATCTTCTATTATTTTGCTCCCCTCTCCTATTTAATTCCCAAGCCTCCATCTGAGCCTTGGATCTCATTTTCTCCCCCTCTATCAGAAATCTGCATGGTGCGTTTGCCAGTGTGTAGTCTGTGTCTCTAGATAGCTTAGGTGGCACACATGTATCCTACCCACCCACTGCCATCGGGTTGGTTCTGACCCACAGTGAACCCATAGGGCAGAATAAGACTGCCTCTTTGGGTTTCTGAGACTGTATATCTTTTTGTTTGTTTGTTTGTTTGTTTTTGTTGAGACTGTGTATCTTTATGGGAAAAGAAAGCCTCATCTTTCTCCCTAGGAGTCGCTAGTGGAGTCAAACTGTTGACCTTGCCCACAGTCCTATTGTAACCCACCACACCGGGAAGGCTCCTTGCAAAAGGCTAAGCACTTAACTGCTAGTTGAAAGGCTTGGGGTGTTTTTTTGTTTTTTTTTTGACATCACTGCCCGCAGGTGGTGGGAGTAGGAGGCCCCGCCTTTGCTCCGTGGAGCTGGAATCGAACCTCCATCCCAGTGAGCCGCAGTCCCGTGTACAACCACTACGCCACCGGGGCTCAGCCCAGGCTTGGGGCTTTACGCCACACAAAGACCTGGTGACTTGTTTCTGAAAGACCTTGAAAGTCCCATGGAGTGGAGCTCTACTCCGACACACAATTGGCCTTAGTTGAAATCAATTCAACCACAAGTAGCCTGTATCTCCAAGCTCACCATGGTGCATATCTGTGGGCTCCACAGAAACACTTCTCATCCTTCCCTTCCCTGCTATGGGTTTTGCTTAAATCCAGCAGGATTCCATTTCTGGATGCTTTGTCTCCTGGGATTCCTCAGCTGGACATCTGAAAGGGAAGGACTGTGTGATAGAAGTGTCATATTACTTATTTCTCCGACTTCTTCCCTGCAAACTCTTCTTGGGTCAGCTGTAGCTTTTAATCAAAGTCCCTGCTTCTCTCAAGGAAGCTCTCCTTCAGGATTGTGGTGTTTTTTACTACTTCGCTTTATCCCTTGAAATCTAAAGTCATAGGTTCAGATGTGTCTTGCCCAAGGGTGCTACACAACCCCTAGTCAGTCTCCTAATGTTTAATTACATCATTGAATTACCCAAATGTGACCATTTTACTTGTTTCTTGGGAACTGACACATTCCCTATCTCTAATGAATTCTCCCCATTAATATATAGCAAGGAGCCTAGTCTCTCAGATCCTTGATCTTCTTCTTCTTCCTTCTTCTTCTTCTTCTTCTTCCTCTTCCTCTTCCTCTTCCTCTTCTTCTTCTTCCTCTTCCTCTTCCCACTACCCCAAATCCAACAGTCAGAGTCACATTCTCAACCTTGAGATCAGTTAGAATTGTTTCATCTCTAAGAGTTCCATCTCTTAAGTTCCAATATCTGAACACAATCTCCTAACTTTGTCGGTGAGATGGATGTTTGAACCCCAAGGCCCTTGAATCCTCTAAACCTACCTCCAGTCTCAATTCCTCAACTTTCTCTTGTCCTAATATCCTCCAGGTAGTTTAGAAACAAAGACCCATCCTTTCAAATTCTCTTGTTTATACTCCTAACTCCCTTTCCTTCCATCCTGTTGCCTTCTCTTCTTGTCAAATGGCAATTATCCACCATCGCTACCCTATAGCTTTACTCAACTTCCATATCACTGAGAGAATGACCATTTCAAAACAGAACCATTAATACATCCTTCCCATCTCAGGACCATTCAGTGACTCTCCATCACCTTTAGGATAAAGTTCAGACACATGAATTAGGATGGCATAATAGACCCCATTAGTGTGAGTGCTTTGGCTTCAAATAGGGCTTTTGGCAAACTCAGAAGCCCGACTCAAAAAACTGCTCAAGGTAGCTTCCTGATACTGAAGAAGCTCATTCAGACATTGAAGGAGAAATTGAATAATGAATTGAATAATTGAATAATGAGGACACCAGCAGAAGTTCAGGGCTGCCACCTATAGTTGTGTTGATCATACCCTGTTTATGGTGGCCCCTCTTTCTGCGGATCTGTCATGAGTGCAACACCTCTTCAATATGCCCACGTTCTATATCGCCAACTTCCAGTATCAAAATTGCCTGAAATAATATTCCGATTGATTCAAAGTCCTGTGGCATCCTCATAATCATTGTTGGGCTTGAGCTCAAGGTTGCAGTTGCTGTGTCAATCTAGCTCATGAAGGTCTTCCTCTTCTTCATTGATCCTCTACCTTAAGAAGCGTGATGTTCTCCAGGAATGGGTTCCTACTGAAACCATACCGGAAGTATAGGGGATGGCGTCTCACCGTTCTTTCTTCTAAAGAGCATACTTGTACTTCTGGTAGTCTGTGGTACTTTCCACACAATCCAACACCACAATTCGAAGGCATCAAGTGTTCAGTCTTCCTTATTCAAGATCCCGCTTTCTCATGCACACCTTGGGTCAGGCACACCTTAATCTCAGAGTGACAATTTACAAAATGCCAGAGTCATTCTCTCTTAACTCATTGGTCTCTCCCATCAGTTTATGGAGTCTTTGAGAGTAAAGAGTTGTATTTGTTCATTTGCATTTGCCAAAGTTAACACAGCCCCCAGCTCATTGTTGCAGTGCAGTATGTATTTGTTAGGATAAATGGCTGAAACTGAGGGTAGGCTAGTTCAACACTCAGTCAGTCAACAAAACACTCAACAGGCTGTGAATGTTTGAATATCAATAATGAAATTAGGAACTGTGGGAAACAATTATTTTTACATTTTATTTTTTTATCACCTGTGATACCTCACTCTATGCCTTATGTTAGGTAGACAATATGTTTATGTCAGAAATGAATATGGTTGACTGAAATGGAATGAACACACTCTAAGCCTTCACTAACATTTTCAGTGTAAACTAAGCTCTGGGGGATCCCCTCTGATCATTGACCAGGAATGTAAACAACCTTACCATCAGGCATAGTGCATTGGAAAGTGGATTCGTGTAGATGTAGTTAGGTTAAAATGCAACACTTTATTATCTGTTCTCTCTTTTTCCTTCAAAGTTTGTTCTAGTTTTAATATTTTCTGCTTTCTGTTCAATTGAGGTTTTCTCTCTGTTTTACTTTGCTATTGTTGATATTGCTGTATGCTTTTTTTGTACATGAAATCCAGGACACATGAATCACTAGAGTCAGGAGCTAGATTAGTGACTTTGTAAGGTTAGGGCAGAGAAGATTGGGAGCTTACTTGGACACAAGGCTTTAAGTCCCCAAATGCTATTCTGATACCCTGGCACCTTCTAATTTCTTTACCATGCTTTGCCATAGCATCCAAACTTTCTGTTTCTTTCCTAAGGGTGAGTATTGAGCAGAGCTATGTCATAAGAACTAATTATTCTTAGATTAGGGCTAGGATTAAGTCAAGCTCCAAATCCATTCCTGGATCTATTCACGTTCAAATATTGTTCCTCTCCTGAAATAGAACTGTTCAAGAATAACCCTCTTTTTTTTCTTCCTGTGCATGTCATCAACCCCAAACCAAATGCCCTGCCACCAAGTTGATCCCAACACACAGAGACCCTACAGGACAGAGTCGAACTGTCCCTGTGGATTTCCAAGACTGCAAGTCTTTACAGGAGCAGAAAGCCTCATCTTTCTCCAGCTGCAAACCCACGTAGCCACTAATAAACTTTTGTTTCTAAAAATTTTTTTCTGCTGGTTCACACGGGTTCAGCAGCATAGACCTAATTTTTTGTTGAATTGGGTGAACCAGAGATTTTAAAATGGATTTTGTGTTCACACTTGATTCTAGGCCCAACTAAGAACAATTAGTTCTAAGACATGGCCCTGCTTGCTGCTCATCCTCATGAAGAAATCACTGAAGATATGAGTGCTACAAGAAAATGTGATGAAGAAAACAGATGGTGCCCAGCGATTAGAAAGAATAGCGTTTGGCCTCTAAAGCTTTTATTTTAAAACAAGTAGCCATCTAAGTGAGGTGATGACTAAGTCCACATGGAGGAAACACACCAGCCTGTGTGATCATGAGTTGGTAGAATATCGTTTGAATTTCTTCATTAAACCTTTTACTACATTGTTCTCTGATTTTCCATCCTTATATAAACAATCTGGATATATAGTGATGCATGGGTTCTTTTGTCATATTATTTCTTTAGTGATCATTTTTATCATCTTGATTCCATCAGCTTCATCTCATTTGAAGTACCGTCTTGTCCATTTTCTTGAAGTTTATTTTTCTTTCAAAATTCAGATTCATGTGCAAGTTCTTGTTCTCATAGTTCAGCAACCAGCTTACCTATAATTTATTCAAACTAGTTTACATATAATTTATTCTACTATATTATTCAACCATGACCTTTCTAATGGATTTGTCTCATGAACTCGTTTGCCACACCCTGGACAATCATTAGTATCTTCAAAATACTTGACAATACATATTTTCCAGACTGTATGGATGCATTCCATCACTGTACTTGGCTTAATGAGATAGCTCTTACAAATATAGCTGGTGATATAAGGATTGCAATATTTCACCAAGAGCTTCCTTTAGCTAGCTATTCATGGTTAGCTAAGACTGGCTTCAGGAGTCTTGGCAAACAAGGGTACTTAGTGAATGAAAGTCTGTTTCAATAGTTGGCTGCCATTTCTAATTGGATGTATTGAGGTATGTGAATTAACACCCAGATTTATTGTGAGATCATTGATCATCACTCATTTTGGTGGCTTTACTTCCCCATATTCCAAGGTCACCACTGCTGCTCCTCTCATGCTAGCACATTTGACCACAGGGAAGGAAAGTCCAGACTGTTTTTATTACTATAGCTCTATATTATGTTTGAAAATTGTGAAGTTTGAGTCTTCCTATTTTGTTCTTTTCTTTGAAAATGGATTTGGCTAACCAAGACCCCTTACAATTCATTACACATTTATTTTCTGCTTTTGTTTTTTTAAAAAAGAATTCATGTGCTAGCTTTTAAAGCTCTCTCTCAAAGTGATATACATCATTTCTGTCACGCTTCATTGGCCACATAAAGTCATCATGTCTGCATTCACACAAATTTAATGTCAGCAAGTTGATAGCCACCCTGAATAGGGTTTCTAAAGCAGTGAGTCTTTATGGGGGCAGCTTGCTTTCTCTGTCTCCCATATAGCAGCTGGTGAGTTTGAACCACTGCCTCGTGGTTAATAGTTGAAGGCTTATCCAACAGCGCCACCAGATCTTCTTTGAATGCACCTAGCAAGGACCAAGTTAGGGTGAGCAGTATTGTAATCTGTGTGATGGAATCCAAGTTCCTGCTTTATCATTTGTAAAATGACAATAATGATGTTTGCACTGTCAAACTGAAGTAGATGTAAAATAATGTCTGCAACACTCATGGTAGGCTGCAAGAGATGTTAGCTGTTTCAGCTCAAATGCTTTTAAAAGTTTCAAAAATACTGATGTGCTGATTAAGAGATTCTTGCAAGTAAAGCTCTTTAAACCCTTAAGAGTCAATTAAGTTAGTTCCCTTTGAGTTTTATCCTTTGAAGACTCCTCTTTAACTGTCATGAACTGTATTTCCAACCTGAATCTGATGTTCCTTGCATCCCTGCCTTTCAACCTTTTGCCAGGATAAAGATGATATATGAGCATATACTCTGTATATAAATTTCATGATGTATGACTAATTTTTGTCGTGTTCAAAGTCTGTTTTTCAAACAAGATTGCAACTAATTGTTGATGGGGCCATATCACATACCTTTGTTTTTCTCAAGAAACTAGCACAGTTCCCCACCCAAAGAATTTCCTGGTATTGGGCAGGATATTGGAAAATGAAATTGGGACTTCATATCATCATACTATAGTATCCATTCATTTCCTAGGGTTATGGTCACATTTTGGAGAGACTCATTCTTACATGCATTTTAATGCCTGCTTAATTTTTGTAATTTTTTAAAAATCAAAGAGTGTCAGTTTTCTGTTTGGGTCTATTGACCCAGAATTAAATGAATTCTGGTACTATTGCTTCTGGTTCCATCCATTGGGCATGAAGTAGAATAATAATGATGTAATGCTTTTCATTACTATGCCTAGAGTGATTTACAAACATTCTATACAGGCAGTGTGTTGAACATTCTCTCCATGTGGTAACTGGTTCATGCTCTCTTAAATATTAGGTAACCCTATGAGTTATCAAATGGGCTTTAGAATTGCACAATATGGAACATTCCAAAATAAGACCTTGAAGTAGATCCTGTATCTTCTAATGCTAACCTCTTAAGCAATCTGCTTTTCAGCGAGAGGCAGGAGTGATGAGGCTTGAAACTCACTTAGGAGACACCTACCCAGCCTTCCCTGAAACACTCAGCCCGGTGAGTCAGGCCTGCATGGCAACCTCGTTATCCCTCAGCACCATCATCTTCCGCAGAGCCTCCTTAATGATTACCCAGTGCTTTGAAGATAGAAAGCAGCGATATCCGGGCTGCTGTTCAAACGAATGGCCACACATTGGGTGCAACAACAAAGCATCTGCCATGCTTGTCATCTAATTAAAATGGGCTCGTGACAAGACGCCTTACAGGGTTGAACTGGGCTGTAAGATAATGCTAAAGCTCTCGTGCATTTTTTCTTCAACTGAAAACAAAGGTTATTGACTGACGGCCCACGTCTTTGCTAAACTTTGAATGCCTGGTAAACCTGCTTGGTATACACAAAGTATATCAGGTATGAGGGCCAGACAGCTGAGTTGAGAGGGTGCTGGTGTGGTAGAATTCTTGCCTTATCGGTGGGAGACCCAGGTGTGATTTCAGTCAAGAGGTCTCTTTCACACAGGTCCCAACCATTTGTCAGACATTACTGTAATGCTTCACGCAGGGAGATGCCACATGTTTCAGAGTAGAGCCATGTTGCGTAGGGTTTTCAAGAGCAGTGTGATCTTTCAAAAGTAGATTGTCAGGCCTTTCTTCTTAGGCGCCTCTAGTTTGACTCAAACCTCCGACCTTTTGGTTAGCAGCTGATTGCTGAACTGTTTCTGCCACGCAGAAACATCACATCGCCGAGGCTCTGAAAAGCCCCAAGCCAGCAACGGTGACACGGCTGACTTCCACCCACCTGAACAGCCCCCAACCTCCATCGCCCTGTTTATACTGTGGAGAGCACGTGTCCAACTGCAGGTCCCCCGTTGATTTTCTCCAGAGCTTCTTTCTCTGAGTGCTTGTGATCCATACCTGCTGCAGGAACCCATTTCAAAGGAGAAACGCATCATTCAAATTCTACAGTTCCCAATGATAACACTCTTATGTGTGGCGGTAGTTCTCCGCATTCCGGTGGTGTAGTTGCTGCCACCGGAGTGACTAATGCTTTGCTATGTTCCTGAATTTCTGTGATGCGCTGCCACGACGCCCTGGAACTCCTCTCACGGATGGCGTTGATCTGAGGGTTAGTGTTAAGTGCTGGGCTGTTTGCAAAGATTGCTGCTCCGAGCACACCCATGCCGGCCCAGAGAGATACGGTATCAGAAGGCTCCAATGTTTTCCTCAGCATGCCTGATGTTTGGCCGACATAGTTAACTCCTGTAGTGGTCGGAAACCGCAGGTTCTTATGTTAGAAAGCTAGTTTTAAATGCATGTATGTCTCCATTTTTGTGAGGAGCTCTGGTGGGGTAGTGCGTAGGCATGTGACTTTGATCCAGGGGCCAGCAGTTCAAAAGCTCCACTGACTCCTCAGGAGAAAGATAGGGCTTACTTTTCCCCAAAGCATCTACTGTCTCAGAAACTCACAGGGGCAGTTTATACCCTGTCCTCTAGGGTACCGATGAGTGAGCATTGCCTTGATGGCAGTGAGTTTGTCGTTGTTTTGATGTATTTATTCATGTGAATGTTTTGATGTGGGTGCGTGCGTACATGTATATGTGAGTGTGCAGGAGTGGCCTTACAATGAATGCGTACATCAGTATAGGAAGGCAAGCATATTCTACTGTTTTTAGCATTTTAAGGTGAGATATCTTGCCATTTTTAAATAGACATGCTTCATTTTACTGTGCTTCACTGCACTGGACTTTGCAGATACTGCGCTTTTAAGAGATTGCAGGTTTGTGTCAACCCTGAGTCAAGCAAGTCTGCCACAACCTCCATTTTTCCAGCAGCATTTGTTCACTGTGTATTTCGGTGTCACACTGTGGTAATTCTCACATTATTTTAGACAGTTTCAAAATCCCATCGCACAACAGTTAGAGGGTATAGTGAAAACATAACTTTTTTAAGCACAGAGACACAAAGAAATGCATGCCCCTCACTGTCTGACATGATTCATTCACCCACATATGCACAAGGTAGTAATATCAAAATCTTACTCGAGTTGCCCTCTGTGGAGATAAAGTTAATCTGTGAGAATGATGAGTTGATTCCATGCCACAGACAGTCAGCAGTCATCGTTGGGAAGTGACTACTGAAAATTATGGATTGATAGAGAAGGTATGACCACAGAAGAGAAGAGAGGAGTGTGTTCAACTTCTCCACTTGCCCCACAAGTATTCCACAAGTAAGGTAATGGGACACATCTGCTTCCCATTCTCACAGTTTTAGGAGAGGAACGGGCGGTGTGGTACTTAGATCAATGGACGTTAGTCTACATAAGAAGAATCAGCATAAGTGGAAAAGAATGCTAGGTGTTCTCTCCTTCCCAGGACAACTCTCTTCCTACTGCTGTTCTGAAGTTATCTTCCTTTATTCCATATTTCCCTAACTCTAAGGTGAAGTACTGCTATGCTTTTTTCATGGTGAATTCTATGAGTCTAAGCTTCTCATTGTAGCTAACTTATATGACTCATGGCAGAGGTTGACAAAAAGTGCATGGAACCTCCCTTCCCATTTCCTCTACACATTTCTCGGTGCTTCCCTTCACTCACTTTGCAATTTGAGAGACTTCTACTGGGGGAGGATTGCCTGCAAAGGGTGGGTTCAGCTTAGGTAAGAGATCCTCTTCACCCTCTAAGATTTATTATTTGTGTTAGTCTGGGTACATTAGAGAAACAAATCCACAGAAACTCATATGTGTAAGAGAGAGCTTTATATAAAGGGTAAATGCACATCAAGAAATCATCACTGCCCAAGCCTACAAGTCCAACATTAGGCCATATGTTCAACACCAATTCACAAAGTCCTCATCTATCTCACAAAACACAAGGCAATGATGCCAACTGAAGGAGGAAAGCTGAATCAGTGAGTGTGTAAGCATCTCAGCACTGGCAGGGGTCTTCCACACAGCTGCTCCAGCAGCCAGGGCTGCATTGGGGTAAGTCCATGTGGCTTCTCCTCAGGGATGTCTTGCAGGAAGTGAGCCTTGTCAGCTGAAGCAGGGAATTGGCCAAGGGAGCTGCAGACTGGTTTGACCATCAGAAAACAAGAGACCTGAGAACTAGAAAGGCAAGACTCACTGAGTCATTTATTTCTCCGCCCTTATCTTTCTGCTCTTCAATTAACTCCACATGTGTTTCTCAGCCAGGTTGGCACAATAAGTTTTAACTATCTCAATCCTTGCCAACTTGACACCTGTACATAATTCTTTAGCCTCACAATTGTAATTAAGTAATACCTGTACCTTAATCCTATAATCCTGTGAATATGTTCCCCCACCTTTGAAAGTTTGCCCATATTTTGCCAACCACTTCAAGCTTTTATACCCCCAATTTTGGGTATCCAACTTAGTATTTCAGGTGCTGGAGAAGAAAGTCACCTGAAACTGAACCTCAATAAAACAGCAGTGATGCAGATGCTGGGAGGTGAAGTAGAAGAAATCAATCTCAGTAAGGGAGAGTGAAACATTAATAAAAATTACTTTTTGGGGGGGCATCAATGCCCTCTGGTGGTCATGGGAGCTACCCAGTCTTGCTCCTGAGACCTGTTGCTGGATTTGAACCGCCAAGCCAGTGGGGCACAGTCCCGCACTCAACCACTACACCACCGGGGCTCAGCCCCCAATAGAACTTTTAGAGAAGAAACAAAGGGCAGAATGAAGAACAGTGCCTGGAACATCGTAGGAACTCAATAAATACTCACCATGTGGATGAATGAAATTCCCTGGATGCAATGAATACATGACTCAAGCTAAACTCTGAACAAAGGTCAGGAACTTTGAAAGTGCAAGGGGCCTTTGGTGAAGGCTATAATAGGTGTAATAGGTGGATGTGGAACCAAGATGTGTGGTGTATGTAAGGTGCTAGGAGATAAATTTGGAATCAGATTGGGGAAAATGTTAACTCAAAAGAGCAAATCCCACAAAATTTCCATCAAGACGGACAGACCTTTAAGAAAGACCCTTAAGGCATAGACCCCAAGAATAGAGCCACAGGCAGTGGGCTCTAAGAAGAGTGGGTGTGGGACCCACTAAGGACGTCCAAGGTTGAGATCAGAGAGCAGAAACGATGGATGTGATGGAGCAACAGTATTCATTGAACAAACATGAATGGTCCACTCAGCACCTGTGGTAGCTACATAGTGTGGTATCAATTTGAGACTATTGAGACTGAAGGGGTGGAGTTTAAGCTGCCAATCAGGTCACAGCTTGATGACCTCATTTGGAGGTGCTATGGAGAAAAATAGCTCACGGGAAACCAGGCCCATAGTCTGCTGCACATTTCTGTTGACAAGCCACATGGACCTATGCTGATGGAGCCAGAGCCCTGGTGAAGGAGCCACATGGATACCCCTGCCAGCACTGAGATGCTTTTACTGCCACTGGATCCACAAGATTTTCTACGTACTGCCCTGTGATCTTCCTGCATTTGGCATCATTGCATGGGTTGTGTGAGTCTGAAGAGGAATTTATAGGCTGGTATTGGATTTATGGACTAATATTGGACTCATGGACTTGATCTGGACTGGTCTGGGATGTTTTCTTAATATACAATTACACTTTGATATAAAGCTTTTACTGTATTTTTTTGGACTATAAAGCACACCTGACCTTAAAACACATGCAGTTTCATATGACCTAATTGACATTGAGACTCCAGGAGGCAGGACTTCCCCTGAACACACAGCAATCCACAGCATGCAAACAGCAACAGATAGTAAGCAGGCACATGGAATCATAAACAGATATTCTGGGGTCCCACACCTTTGGACCATAAGACACATCCTCATTTTTCCTTCAAGTTGGGGGGCAAAAGTGCTTCTTATGGTCCAAAAAATATGGTACTTATACACATATGAATGTCTATGAATTTGTTTCTCTAGTCAACCTGGATTAACACATTGTGGTACCAGGAATAGGGCACTAGAGAAATAAATCATGAAGATGCAAAGTGGCTGCTTGTTTGACGAATGCCTCACGGTAGTTTTTCTTCTTTGGCTAACCAGAAGTCAGATATGGCCATGCCATTTACTGGATTGTTTTCTGGAAAGAAGATGAAAAGTTAAAGTTTGGATTCTTTTCTTTGGTTGTCATCTTTGGCTATTCCTAATTAAAATGGCAAGAATGAATGTGATTGATGTATAGTTTAAGTGCAGAGGGCAAAATTGCCCCTTTCATTTCTCAGAGACCAGGCTGCTTAGTGAAAGTGGCTGACAGAAGATCAAAATGGCTAACAGAAAGCCCAGCTCTAGCTTGAAACAGAGGCCTAAGACAGTTTTTGTGTCAATGGAATAGTTTAGATAATAATTGAGATAAGATAGATAAGGGTAAAATGTAATTGTTTAAGATTAAATTTAGAATCTGGCTCTCCTAACTTTATACCGTTTTCTTCTGTCTATTGTTATGGATATAATGATCGATAGAAATGTTTATTGGCAAGTAAAAATAGAGTTTCCTTCAGTCGTTAAAGGAATTTAAGTGGGTTAGGACACGCCTGCAAAGAAGGCTCTAAAAGGATAAGCCCCACTCAGTGTCTTGAGGGCACAGGGCATTCTAAGGTAAAGAGACTTGTGTAAGGGACTGTTGACAGATTGAAGAAAAAAGGAACTCTTACTGGTGGTTTGTGCCTGAGGCTGGAAAAATTTGGAACATGGAAGGAACTCTCCTCTCTGGGACTCACCACTATTACAGCAGTGGTTCTCAACCTTAATGCTGTCAACCTTTAATAGTTCCTCGTGTTCTGGTGACACTCCCCCCACCCCCACCCCCACACAGTAACCATAAAAATATTTTCATTGCTACTTCATAACTGTAATTTTGCTACTATTCTGAATCAGTTGGCCACTGTGAAAGGATCGTTCAACTCCCAAAAGGGTAACGACCCACAGGATGAGAACTGTTGTGTTAAAGGGAGCCTGTGGGCAGTCTGAAAAGCTTGCTAGGTGACCACCTGGATCCACTTGTTGAGTGGAAGTGAGACAGATGCAGCAATAAAGAGTCAGGTTGAGTCTGACCACTGACACTCATAGACCTGGTTCACAGGGCCTAGAGAAGAAGACCAGAGCTGGTTGCCTGGTCTGAAGTTCATGACCTAGCACGAGGGGACGAGGGTTGTTAAGAATATATGAAAGTGCCCATGGTCTAAAGGTGAAGTGACCAATGGGCACACTGGTGAGGCTAAGTGAGGCAGCCCACATTGAGCTGACTAGACCCCATCCAGAAGAGAACATTTTGAGCCTGTGAACTGGTGCATATTGCTGCTGGCTTGTCCTGGTTTGACTTTGCTAAGTTCACAAGTTTCCAACTGGAATAAAAATTCTTCACATCAAAGAAAATGTTTGTCTCCTCAAAGCACTGTGTTGACCTAAGTGGGCAGTATAGAAATTGGGTACCTGAAATTTGGAGGATAAGAGCATGAAGTGACTGGCTTATAAACTTTCATATGTGAGTGAACATATTCCTAGAAGTATAGGCTTATACTTTGCAATTGTTAAGCATAGAATATTGTTATATAATATTATATTTAAATGAGGATGGCACATATTTAATTGTATGCTTTTTAGTTTTATCCTGTTAGGTACAGATATGATTTTATTATTGTTTTGTTAAAAATTATGTATCGCTAAAGGGTTGTGTAAAAGTATCAAATTGACAAGAGGAGGTCTGTGGCATTGTGTTAGCCTGGGTAAACCAGAGAAATAAATTCATAAACACGCATACAGATATAAGGGAAAGGTTTATATATAAGAGGAATGGAACATTGAGAAAACATCCTGACCCAGTCCAGGTCAAGGTCATAAGTACACTATTCGCCCATATGTTCAATACTCCTTCCAACTCACGAAGTCACAGGCCAGTGGTGCAGAGTCTTATGTATCTGGCAGGGGTAGAAGCATCTCAGCGCTGGCAGGGGTCTCTCCATGACTCCTCATTTCCAGGGCTCAGGGTCCATCAGTAGTATCCATTGGCAGTGGAAGTATCTCAGCACTGGCAGGGATCTTTCTGTGGCTTCTACGGCCCTAGATCTCTGGTTCCATCATGGCAAGCCCATGTGGCTTCTTCTCCAGCAACTCCATTCTCCAGAAATCAGGATCAATCAGCATGCTGTATCTCGTCTTGTCAGTAGTTCATCTCTCAGACTGACTCAAGTCTCTCTTCTTCAATTGGGAAATGCCGCAAGGCTTCCCAGAATTCTCAGGAGAAAGCCATGTCCACACAGAGATCTCATTGGCTATCTCCAGACTGACAGGCTAGAATCCATCCCTAGACTCCCAATCATTGACACACGAGTACATGACTGCCACAGGCATTTACATAATGTTCTGTCAACTTGGGAAGGGGTGGAGTTGTCCAGTTGTGAGGATTTCAGCCTGTCAGTCAAGTCATAGCCAATCATGTCTCTGTGTGGGCATGGCCATCTGCTGAGGATTCTGGGATCTCCTGTCTTCCTCTCTGGAGGTAGGACACATACATAATCTCTGCTTCATTTTCCTGTTGATAAGCCACATGGAGCTATGCTGAGGGACCCAGAGCCCTAGAGTTGGAGGAGCCACATGAAGACCCACACCAGCACTGCGATGCTGCCGCCACCACTGGATCTACAGGACTTTCCACTCACTGACCTGTGATTTTCCTGTATTCACCATCATTACATGGCTGTGTGAGTTGAAAGAGGAAGTTATGAACTAGTATTGACATAAAGGCTAATATCGAGCTCATGGATTTGATCTGGAGCAGGTTGGAATGTTCTCTTAATGTATAATTGCTCTTTGATATCAAGTTCTCTCTTACACACATATGAGTATCTCTGTGAATTTGTTTCTCTAATCAACCCAGACTAAATACAACACTTTAAAAGATGAAATGGTAAATTAGTGATTCTGATAGGATCTAAAAGGTGCTTTTGGTATGTGCAGTGCAAGGAAGCAGAGTGGAAGGGGAGAATCGTGTCACACACTTTGAAGGTCAAGGAAATTCTCTTACGGGAGATGGCATTTAGACCTAATATTTGAAATCCTCTAATGATGCGTGTAAGTTAGAGAAAAGGAGAATGGAATTGGAGGCAGAAGGCCCAGTACAGACAAAGGAGCATAAAATTGCTTGGCGGGGAGAGCATAACTTCCTAGTACCAGCAGCTGCCCGCAAATCTGCACAGAGATGCCAATCCTGCTGAGAGATGAACCATCTGGGGGACCCTGACAGCTGCTCTCTCAGAACCACGGTGCCAATGGACAAAGGGAAACCAGGAGAAATAGTGAGCCCGGCCGGAGGATCAAAGCCGCTAGAAAGCAGGATGCGGTTACCCAACGCACACTTGAATATTAGCTATGCTACAAAACCAAGCTGCTAGTCACGATTTTGAGTCTTTCCAACTATTAAGTGACCAGATGTTCATCACCTTAAACTCCCTTTTGAGCTCGAGTGACATAGTGGGTTCAGGAGTTGGGTGGACAATTCAAACCCACTTGAAGATAGATGAGGAATTCTGTTCCCGGGCCGGTTCACCACCTAGAAAGCAGTTCCACTCCGCCCACTTCAGTGGCAGGGGATACATGTTTTCCTCCTCCTATTTATCAGACGTTACTATGCTTCCCCAAGGTCGCTGAGACAGCATTCTTAGGTGCAGCATCCAACAAATTCAAAGACAAGTCTCATCACTCTGCTTCCTCTAAGGAGTCTATGAAGGCTCCTCTAAATGCAAGAGGAGGCCTCCTGGGTATTGACAGTCAGGGCTGGTCCCAAACCCATCTTTCCAGGCTGGCACGCCTACTCAGTAATTAAAGTGAGGCTTTTATATGGCTTAAGATATTTTAATGTGAATGTGCCTGGAGGGTCCTTGGTAAAGAGTTTGGGTTTCATAAATCTAATAAGTAATTAAGAAACCTTCCATTTCAACTTTCATTGGGTTAATTTTTTAATGAGTTTCAGAATGTCTCTCAGGACATTTCTTCCCTAGATGTAAGGAGACACACACGCATGCATGCACAGGCGTGTCAACAAAGCCTAGACTTCAGCCTTTGACTCACCAAACACTAACTGGGTAACCCGAGCAAAGCCATGGAGCTTTTCTGAAAGGGTTTCTCCTTCACTCCCACAAAGGCAGGTAGAGTCAGACACAATTTTCCAACATCTTTCTATTCTTACCTTTTATCAATGCAACAGCTTCATGGCTATTTTTATGTTTATCCTTTATGCAAAATTGTGTGTGTATGTGTGTTTTAAATGAATCTCAACCTGGTAACTTTGTGCATGTTACAAATTAAGATTTAAGAATTAAGTATGCTAATTCTTAATTAAGAATTAAGATTTAGTATGTTGAAAGTGTTTGTAGACAACTCAAAACTCACGTCCTGCCATTGTTTCAATTCCGATGTATAGGGAACCTAACTAGGATGTGTATATATTCCCCAAATGTCTTAACCTCTGTGTACCTGAGGGCGAAAAATGTTTCCCCTCCAGGAGCTGCACTTTGGACGATCCAGTCAGCAATGGATCCAGAGCAACAGGTCTCACCAATCAGCCTTCTGAGTGCTGAGTGGGGAATTAAAAACAACAACAACAACAACAACAAGACAGTTGTTATGGAGTGACTTCATGTGTGTCAGACTAGAACTGGACTCTTTAAGTTTTTAAGTCCCAGATTCATCTGAAGTAGATTCCTTGCACATCCTTCCCATGGCAGACTCGAACCTTCAGCTTTCCAAGGAACCATCCACACCTCCCAGGGGCTCCACTAGGAGTGTGAGGGGTAAGGAAGTCCCTGGAGTGTCCATCTCCCTTCTTCTCTCCTGTCCCCACATTGCGTAGATCCTACAGTGGAGACTTTGCATTGGTGAAGCAGGAGAAGAGAAATACAGACACAAACTAAGAGGAAAATCCCAGTTTCACTGTTTCATGGCTCCAACCAAGTACTCCTTCTCCTTTCCAGACCGAGTTGGGGGACCCAGTCCTTTAGTTTTCTCTTTTTCGTACTCAGATAAAACACACAGAGAGACAGACCCCCAAATCAGGTAGAGTGCTGAGTTCAATTCACCTAGCACCTACCCCAAAACCTCCCTGGTCCTTTTTAGGGAGTAACAAATGTTTGATAGGTTTTAAACCCTCTTCGCAAACGAGCATTTGTTTTCACCCTGGGCTGTCATTTTCAGGCGCACGATCTGAGAGAAGACAGGGTCTCAACTGTCTCTTTCAGCAGAGCCAAATGCTGATTGTCTGCACCCATGACCAATCCGCCTTTTGCTTCCTTTGTGCCACAGCTCCCTTCCCCGCATATTGAACTCATCTTCAAGAATGAGGAGTTGGATGGCACTCCAGCTTCTCCTCGGCTGGGTCTTCCGGACATGGCAGCATTATTTTATTTAGAGTCTATTGAATTCCCAGAATTTTATAAGCATCTGCATTCAGGATGCTAGAATGCAAACACATTCCAAAGTAAGATGAAAAAAAAAAGTGCATTCTGCTCTAAAGCATGGAAAATGAAGAGCTGACTGTTCGGGAGAGTTCCTGCGGTGTCAGAACCATCTGAAAGGAGGGCCTATTTTCAGCTTCTGTCTTCAGAGAGGCCTCAGAACAAAGTTGGACTCACAGCGACAGGAGTTAAACACGTTAGCCTGTTGGCGCTAAAGTTGTAATTATGAGGTGAAATTAGCTGGGCTTTGCGGCCTTCACCCCTCCTCAAGATGTTACAGGAGAGACAGAGGCACACACGGGATGGGGGCGGTTCCCAATCCATCTCTATAGAAACTGTAGTGCCACGGGCAAACTCGGACTTAGGAATTTCCAATACTTAGACAATATCTTGTGAAGTGTCTACAAGCAAACCCTCCATAACAACAATTCTAGTTGAGTGTGATCATTTGATAACTTCACTTGCTTGTCCTTAACAAGCCATGTAATTCATCCCTGCCGCATCAAACGCAGTGGTTTCCTAGTCTGATGTTGTCTTGGAATGTGAATCCTGGTTGGGCTGTTAACTGCAAAACCTGCACCTTGAAAGCACCAGCTGTTCCGCAGGACAAAGACGAGGCTGTCTATTCCTGTAAACCACCTGTGTCTCAGAAGCTCACCCGGCAGTTCTACCCTGAGCATTGGAGGCTGGAAGTCACTGGATGCCAGTGAGTTTGGTTTGGGGACATTGTTTCGGGATGACTAATACAATAATTAAGCCTCCAGAATGGCTTCCAGACTCATCTTTTAGGTGGAAACCCCTCCTGCTGGTCTGTGGTTCTGTTTTGATCACAGACACTCTGCTAGGAAACATGAAACCTTCTGTGACAACGCTGGCTCAGTGGTGGATTTCTTGCAATTCAGCAGGAGGCCTGGGTTTGATTCCTGACCACCATACCTCAAAGATAGTCTGAGAAGGGAGACTTACCTATTGCAATAATACTGAACAAGTTTCCGTGGACCATCCCGACTAAGACACACTAGGAAGAAAGACATAATGTCGTCTAAATGAGTGTCCTTGAAAACCCTATGGATCCCAGTGCCTGATCTCCTTATGTCGGGGCTGTCCAGAGTTAGGGCTCAGCTCTGCAGCTAAAAGCTACAACAAGCACATCCGCATTTCCATTTCATTGCCTTCAAACATGTCCTCATGATGTGCTCCTTCTCTGCCCTCTTCCATCCCTGTTTTCGTGTTTTTCCGGCTGATGCTGGACACGGTTTTCAAGGTCAATGGGGCTAAAGGAGGCTGCTGAATCCTGCCTGTGCTTGTGCTTGGCTAGGCTTGATTTCCACCCAGGTGCTGCTTTTTTACTGTGTGAAGCATGTCTAGGATGCAGGAATAACCCATCCAGGACTTACACTTTTGCTCTGTGACCTAACAAGGAGGGACTTCGGGCCAGGCTTCAGCATATTAGGGCAGCAAAATCGACTCCTACACAGCAGCTTATCAACCAAGTCATTGTCCTTAAATGGTAGTAGGGGAAGGTAGGAAGCGTGGTAAATATCTCAAAGACCATTTAGATGTTCCCTTTCTTCTCGCTAAGGTGTTTGCAAGCGTAGTCATGGCAATAAACAGAATAACAGACTGCAAAGGCTGAAAGCAACTTTAGACATCCTCCCCACCAGAGGTTTCTAAACACGGTTCATGCACATCAAAATCACTAGCAGAGCTTGTTAAAAAAAAAAAAGAAAAAGAAGAAGAAGAATTCTCAGATTCCCAGACTCTTAACTAAGAGCTTCTAAAGCACAATCTCTGAGCTTATGGTCCGAGGACCTTATTTCACACACATTACTTCGTAAACAGCCAGTGTTGAAACCACAGGTAGAGCCACCAGAATACCGCTGCATGTGTGCCGCTCTTTGGGTGAGTGGATGGTAACTGAGAATCAGCACCGTGGCCTCTAAGAGAGAATGAAGGCAACGATGGAGAAACGAAAAGCCTTAAAAAGAAATGGACCATTTCTTTGAAAGACCTGCCGGTGACATGGGTGCTTTGGTAAGCTCCGTGTAAGAGGCACTTTCACTGTAAAAAAGACTGAACTTGAATCAGATGGAGACTGTACAGCGATCTGCAGCAACACACCAGCTGTTGTTATTCAAATCGCCTGGAAAATGGAGCTGAGCGGCAGGGGCAGACAGTTGGCTCAGGATCATGGGCACATTCTGCCAGCCACCTCCGGATTCCCTAGGCCTGCTCAGTTCCCTTGATATCTCAGTCACTGCGCCCTTCTACAGCACCAGTCAAGTGTATTAAAACAGTATATGTCTGTTTGCTGAAAACCCGGTACCTCAGCAATGCCTGGGGCTTCGTAAGAACCAGTAAGAATTTAATCCCACTCAGACATTTTCCAGCAGTTTTCAAATTGCATTTATTTTAGAAAGCAACATATGTACACCTGTGGTAGTTAGCAATTATGTCAACTAGGCACACCTGGCTAGCAGTAGAGTTAAGTCTACCAATCAAGTCACCGCCTGATGATATCTCCATGATGTATAAGCCTTTTGTATAAGTTTCCTCTGGGAACTGCTCTCTCTCTCTCTCTCTCTCTCTCTCTCTCTCTCTCTCTCTCTCTCTCTCTCTCTCTCTCTGGAACTTCATGGGGATACAATGTCTGCCTATCGTGCGAGCTGTCAGTGCCCTGCCACTCTTCTGCCAGCCTGTGGCTTCATTCGACTGTACCCTATGATCTTCTGCTTCCCGGTTGATGGTTCTTTGTCACTCACATGTGGTTATGTGAGTCTGAAAGGGGACTTACAGACTCATGTCAGACTTCAAGACTTGAGTTGGGCTAGGCTAGGATGCCTTCCTGATATAGGAGTACTTCTTGATATATAGCTCCCTGGATTGGTTTCTGTAGACAACCTGGCCTAACACAACAGCTTAAACACTGGACTACTGAAGAGCAGGGACTAGCATTCATGTTAGTTAGGACTGTGGTGGCTGGGGGTGGGGTGGAGCATCTGGCCTAGTCTAACTTCACAAATTAGGAGAAATATTATTAGCCTGAGTCCATAACGGACTCCTCTGAACCACAAATCAAACATTCCTCCTTTATCCAATCATTTTATCAATTCTGACATAGTAGTCATTCCTAAGACCACACTATCCATCCACTGGGTTTGATGATTCATTGCAAAAGTCACGTGGAACTCACAGACAATATTCATCATGATGTGGTTTGTGAGACAAATAACTAGTCGCAATTCAGGATCAGAAAGGATACAGGATACAGTTCTCTCAGGATAGCCTTTCCTCAACCATGCTCAGTCCACTTGGCCTTTGGTCCCCTGGCCCCTTGGTCTAGTCATTGTCCTCCTCAAGCATGTGTTACAAACTCTTCAGCTCCAGCAGTAAGTTCTGGGAGTACTTCATTTACCTGGTAAGTGAGTTGGCAAGCAGAGCAACGAGGGAGAGATAAGTAGATACAGCAAAGAGCAGGAAAATGGGTGTCCGCACAGTTGAAAATATTTATTATTTGTCCCAATTAAAGAAAGGGTTTGCCAACCACTGACTTAGATTCAGGTAGACCTTGAATCCTGATGTCGGATACTTTATATAATATTTCAAGATCTTGGTTTTTTTTAAAATATGAATAAAAACAAACATGCCATCAAGTTGGTTCTGACTCAATAGACACCCTAGATGAACAGTGGGTGTGTAATATTATCTTATTTGATGAAACTTTTGTTTAGGTTAATGGGATGATCTCTGCAAATCTATGCATTGTGGGTGTTCAGTAAATGTAGCTGTTACTTTTGTAAGTTGTTAAACTTATTAGAACTTGTTTCTATTCCTTCTTGTTCTATTTCTGCTACTCTTCATCTTCCTTTTAGATTTTTGTAAAAATAAAACGAGAACATTAGCTAGCCCTGATGGAGACATTGGCCTTTGAAAGAACTGTGGCCTCAACTGCTTTTTGATAATAAGTTACTTAGTTCCTTAGAAAAAGGACTCTATACAAATTTTTAATTCTTTAAAGAAAAAAAAAAGGTCCAAATTGAAGTTAACTAGTGGCCATCTAGCAGAGAAGCAACAAGCCCACATGAAAGAAGCACACCAACTGATGTGATCATGAGGTATCGTCAGGATCATGTAACAGGCATCAGAAGACTCATAACAAACAAACAACCATATTGTTGAGAATGAGGGAGGTCAGCGCAGAGACCCAAAGCTCATCTGTAGACAGTGCGACATCCTCCCAGAGAGGGGTTACAGGGAAGGGATGGGTCAGCCAGGATTCAGTAAAGCACGTATGAAGCACTCAATATTCTTCTGGTTCCTTGAGGTTTCCTTACCCCCCACTATCAAGACCCCAGTTCTGCCTCCCACTTCGGATTAGATCGGGGCATGTACACAGGTACAGATAATAGGTAAGAGCTCACAACACATGGAATCCAGGAACAGGCGTAGGAATAGTGATACCAGAAAGGTGGGCTAGGGAGGAGAGGAAGGAGAACCAATTGTAATCATCAACACATAAACATAACCTCTTCTTCCAGGGGCTGAACAATAGAAACCATACGGGAAAGACAGCAGCAGTCAGTGTAAGGTAAGAAAATAGTCATAAAGTATAATTTACCAAGGGACCAATAGAGGGTGGGAGAGGAAGAGGAGCTGATATCAAGGGCTCAATAGAAAGTAAACGTTGGCTGAGTGCCGGTGGCTTAGTGGTTGAGTGTGAGACTGTGGGCCATTAGCTTAGTGGTTCAAATCCAGCAGCAGCTCTCCAGGAGCAAGGCTGGGCCTCCCACTCCCACCAGAGGGCAGTGATGCCCCCCCCCCAAAAGTAAATAAAAAAGAAAGTAAATGTCTAGAAAAGAATGATGGCAGCATATGTATAAATATGCCTGATACAATAGTTATAAGAGTTGTAAGAGCCCCCAATAATATAATCTCTTAATAATAATAATAATGAAGATGGAAGGAATACAGACATACTGCACTAAAAAGAACTGGTTGGGGCTGAGTCCCAGGGCGTAGTGGTTGAGTGCAGGACTGTGGCCCACAGGCTTGGCGGTTCAAATCCAGCAGCGACTCTCCAAGAGCAAAGCTGGGTGGTTTCCACGACCACCAGAGGGCAGTGATCCCCCCCCAAAAAAGAACTGGTTGGCATTCAATCATTGTAACAGGCACTGATGGCACTGAAGGAAGAAATTCAAATTTCCCGGAAGGCATTAAGAGGAGAAGAAATCCCAAAGATTTGAAGGCACATCAATTGAAATGTTTCAGCAAGCTGATGAAGCCCTGGAAGTGCACCCTTTCCTATGCCAAGAGGTTTGAAAGGCAGTAGCGGGCCAACTGACTAGGCATTTTTTGTGCCCATTCTAAAGAAAAATGACCCAATGGATTGTGGAAATTATCAAACAATATTATTAATATCGAGTGCAAATAAAATTTTGTTTTAAAAAATGTCCATGGGCTGAGCCCCGGTGGCGTAGTGGTTGTGCGCGGAACTGCAGCCCAATGGGACGGAGGTTCAATTCCAGCAGTAGGGCTGAGCCATGATGGCCCCCCCCCCCAAAAAAAAAAAGAAAAAGAGTCCATAAAGAATCCAGAGGGAAAAGCAGCAGACACAGACCTAAAGAGACTGTGATGCATCTGACATCTGTGTGGGGACAGATTGCCCAATAAGCAAGTTAAGCACAAGTTTACTTGTGCTTACAGACTGAGCGGTAGTAAACACTTTCACGTGTTTTGTCTTGTTTTGATTTTTCACTACATTTAGACATAAGGTTGAGAAGCCTCATGCTGAGAAAAAAAAATGACTCAGTTTTTGTCCCTCACCATTTCATTCATTGGCTGAACCCAATCCAGAGTGGACAATGATGCAATTCCTGAAAGAGTGAAAGTTGTCTGCTAACCACAGCTCTTGCAGCTGGCTCTCTCAAAGGGAAGAACTGAGCAGCCCACTTGTATGTCACAACAGTCCACTCCTTGAAGTGCACAGATCCATTTTCCCAATGGGAGTCCTCCATGGGAGTTCAATGGGTAGTCCTCCACAGTTTCCATGGGCTTCTTTTCCTAAGAAGAAACTTAGAAAAAGGAGGTTAGTGGGACAATTTACAATTCTCATTGTTCCTATCTCTACACTTGGTCTTGAAGATCAAAATGGAACCCATTCCTTTTTTTCCCTCCACTTTCCATTGTAAACCTCTCACGCCCTCAACCTTAACTTTGACAGACAAATGGATTCACACAAACCTTCATCACTGAGGGATCTGAGTCATTGTACTTTGTACATGTGGTTTACTGCATGTGCCCATTCACTGCTATAATTGGGTAAGAGAACACCAAGAGGTGCCCAAGTAGATAATATGAGTCCTTCACATGTTTCTCCCTATTCTCATTGAATATAAGCGACCCTACTTATTTTGTTGATGAGGGTCAATGATCCCGACAAAAATGATGATGCTTCTCTTGATCTACTGGTCCCTTAATAGAATGGTTTCAAACTGTTCAGGTAGGAGTTAGGAGTTATAGTTCGATGGAAATCCTTGCTGTGTTTTCTGAAAAAGAAGGTCGACCCCACAAGGAGTAATAATTTCTAACCTTGCAGAGCTCAGAGTTAGCAGGATGCGTCAGTGAGAGCAACAATAAGTGAGAGTTCTCCTCCATCTAGTCTTTATAGTCTTCATAGAGGGGAAGTAGCCTCCTAAAGATGCATTTCATTTAGTGCATAGACTATGCTCTGAAAGAGGACTCTTCACTCTTCTGGAATCCTGTCACCAAAATGGTACTTCATTGATGTCTTCATTAGACCATTGTAATATGCTAATGTTGTTGTTGTTGTCGTTGGGCGTCATTGAATCATTTCCAATTCATGGCAACCTTACGCACAACAGAAGGAAACACTGCCTGGTCCTGCACCATCCTCACCATTGCTCCTAAGCGCAAGCCCCTCGTTGCAGCCACTGTGTCAATCCATCTCCCCGAGGACCTTCCACTTTGCGACAGATATGTAATCATGGGTCAATTTGAGGCTTAAAAGTGTAGGCGTGGAGTCTAGACTGTCAATCAGATCATCGTCAATGAGGCCTCTGGGTGGACACGGCCTTCTCCTGAGAAATCTGAGAAGTCCTGGTATTTCATCCTTGAAGGCAGGAGCTACCTCTCTCACTGCTCACTCCCTTGGAGATGTTCTTTAGACAAGACACATACAGCTACATTGATAGATCTGACGCCCTGGGAACTGGGGGAGCCACTTGAAGACCCCTTTTACATAAAACTCTCTCTTCTGTACGTATCAGTGTCTATGGATTTGTTTCTCCAGTTTACCCAGAATAACACACTGTCCTTTTCATTGTCCCTCCCCTCACTTTCCCAAGCATGATGTCCTTCTCCAGCGTTTGGTCTCTCCTTACACCTCCCAAGGATGTAAGACTGCTTCCCACCACACTTGCCTCTAAGGAGCACGCTAGCGGTACTTCTTTCAAGAGTGATCAGTTTGTCCTTTTAGCAGACCATGGTACTTTCAATATTCTTTAGCAGCACATCACTTCAAATGCATTGGTTCTTTGCTGTCTTCCCCATCCAATGTCCAACTTTCACATGCATATGAGGGAATGGAAAATGCCGCGGCTTGGGTCAGGTGCACTTTAGTCTTCAAAGGAACATCCTTGCTTTTCAATACCCTGAAGAGGTGCAGATTTAGACATTTTTCAATATTCTAAAGAGGTCTTGATTGAATATTCTAATAGATCGTTGTTATTAGCCATTGCCCAGAAATGGGTAATGTGATAGACAATTTCTAAGGCTGGCCCAGTGATCTCCACCTACGAGTGTTATTGCCTGTGTATAATACACTTCCTTTGAGTGTGGGCTGGAATTAGTGACTTGCTCTTAACAAATAAAGGCAGCAAAAGTGATAAGGAATTACTTCAAAGATTAATTACAAGAAGACAGACGTCCATCTTCCTTGCCCTCTCTTGCACTCATGCTTGGATGGAAATCAGTTGTCAGTTACGAGTTGTGAGGTGTCTTTTACACAGATCCATGTGCCAGGGACCTGATGCAGACCTCTGGCCAATAGCCTGTGAGGTACTGAGCTCTGCCTATGACAACATGGACGATCTTGAAAGAAGCTCTCCCCCTGTCAAAGTTACAACCCATTAGGTTACATCTTCTGAGGGACTTTTGAGAGAGCACATATGTTCATTTTCTAAACCACAGAAAATATGAGGTATATGTTGTTTTAGGCCAGTGGTTCTCAACCTATAGGTCACAACCCCTTTGGTAGTTGAATGACCCTTTCATAGGGGTTGCCTAATAAACACTTCATATCAGATAATTGCATTGTAATTCTTTCTCTTTTTTTTTTTTGTGGGTATCACTGCCTCTGGTGGTCGTGGGCACTACCCAGTGCTGCTCCTGAGAGCCGCTGCTGGATTTGAACCACCAAGCCCACAGGCCTCAGTCCCACACTCAACCACTTATGCCACCAGAGCTCAGCCTGTACACTGTAATTCTTAACAGTAGAAAATTACAATTATGAAGTATCAATGAAAATAATTTTATGGTTGGGGATCACCACAATGTGAGAAACTGTATTAAAGGTTCATGGCATTAGGGAGGTTGAGAACTACTGTTTTAGGCTAATTTATAATACTTTAATAGATAACTAAAACAAGAAAAGGATAACTAGTACAGATTTCCTTGAGTCATTCAGTTCAGGCCTTTGGGAGGATTTTCTTTCATCATGCTCTTTCAAGGTCACTTGAAGATGACTGTAATATAGCAGCTGTCCATTTTCAGCTGACTTGCATATAGCAAATGTTCCATCCACACTGCAAGCCCAGGCTTATGCTTCTACTTCCAACTGGCCCTATAGCACCCTCCTTACGGCAGAGGTGCAACCTGAGGATGAGACCCCAATGCCACGGTGATGGGGGCCATGGAAGTCAGAGGCATCTTCTCATGAGGATTCTTCATGCCCACTGGTCCTGCTTGAACTCCATCTCAGGTATACCAGTTCTAGTGTTCATGGACTCTTGCTGAGTGGGTCTGACTTGATGTTGACTTGGTGTGTCTGATAGAACTCGACTCATCATCAGTAGTTCAGGAGACTTCGTGTGCCACCCTCAAGCATTCCACATCTATCTACCAGTGCCCCGGCACACCTGGGAAGTGGTTGCTCAAACGCTGTGCATCATGTTTCACTGCAAACAGGAAGACCGCGCTCCAGATCACCAGTGGCCTGTTATATGGTCCAGCCACTGAAGCTTATGCATAAGCTTTACTCTCCTAGCAATGATCCTGTCATCCTCCTAGGTTGTCTTCTCGCCTTAGGCTGGACCTGCAATAGAGCCCTTTCTCCTCTGAGCCCCACTCAAAGCAGGCTGACTTCCATTCCACCCGATGACAGTGCTGTGCTTCTTTCTTTGTGGAAAGGTTGTAAGAGGCAATAATTTGTCTCTTACTTTGGAAGCATATCTTAGCACAGCTGTGATCACTGGATCCTGAGAGTTTTACGAAAATGGCGGATCTTTGAATACTCCTTGGGCTTCCTGCTCACTCTTTAGTACACTGATTTTTTCCCAAGATCTTCAGCACGCTATTATTATTAGTTTCTGTCAAATTGACTCCGGTTGGTGTTGCTTCTCATTTTTCTGCCCGATTGACATGATGTTATCAGCGTAGTGGTGTTCTAACCAGGGATCAGCAAATGTTGGAGTTGGAAGAGCCAATCCTGTTCCTCACAATAGTTTAAAAAAATCTTCAAGAGCCACAAATACATTTTTATAAACAAAATGAAATCACCATTATCTGAATAATCATCCTTTTAAAAATTTCACTCTTACTTCAGAGCCACATGTTCATGTTAAAAAGCTGCATATGGGGGCTGAGGCCTGGTGGCCTAGTGGTTGTGTGCGGGACGGCAGCCCACAGGGTTGACAGTTCATATCCAGCAGCAGCTCTCCAAGAGCAAGGCTGGGCTTCCTACTCCGACCAGGGCAGTGATGCAACAAAAACCTGCATATGGTTCACCCACCCCTGTTGTAGTGGAAGTTGGGGTGATTCAGCTCTATTTTTCAGACATTATTATCCCAAAGGAAGGGGCATAGATAGACAGAGCCCTGGAACTTAACTGCAATAGTTCTGTCCACTATTTGACTTGTTCCAGCTTCCATGGGTGTCAATCTCAACTAAGCACTTGTTGTTGGGCACCCATGAGTTGGCTCTCAGGCATGCTGACCTTATGTACAACAGAACAAAACACTGCTCAGTCCTACATCATCCTCGCAACTATTCCTATGCCTAAGCCCATTGAAGCAGCCACTGTGTCAAGGCATCTCATTGAGTCTTCCTCTTTTTTTCTAACCGTTGTACTGGGGGCTCATACAACTCTGATCACAATCCATACATGCATCTATTGTATTCAAAGCACATCTGTACATTTGCTGCCATCATCATTCTCAAAACATTTTCTTTCTTCTTAAGCCCTTGGTATTAGCTCCTCATATTTCCCCTCCCTTCTCACTCCACCCTCTCTCATGAACCCTTGATAACTTATAAATTATTATTATTTTGTCATAGTGTACATTGTCTGCTGCCTCCCCTCACCCCCTTCCCTGTTGTCCATACTGCAGGGAGGAGGTAGCATGTAGATCCTCCTGGTAATCAGTTCACCTTTCTACTGCACCTCCTCCCCCCCATCACCACTGGTCCTGAAGGGATCATCTATCCTGGATTCCCCATGTTTCTGGTTCCTATCTGTACCAGTGTACATCCCCTGGTCTAGCCAGTCTTCCTCTTTTTTGCTGCCTTTCCAAACATGATATTTTTCTCCAAGGACTGGTCTCTCCTGACATTATATCCAAAATACATAAGATGAAGTCTTGGCATTTTCGCCACTAAGAAGCACTCTGCTCTACTTCCTCCAAAACAAATCAGGTTGTCCTTTGTCCTTTCAACATTCTTCTCCAGCACCACAATTCAAATGCAGCAAGTCTTTTACACTTTTCCTTATTCAACATCCAACTTTCACATGCATATGGTCAGGCGCATCTTAGTCCTCGAAGTAATATCCTTGTTCTTCAATACTAGATCAAGTGCAGCAGACTTACCTAATACAACATGCCTTTTGATCTCAACTGCTGCTTCCGTGAGCATTGATTTTGGATCCGAGTAAGACAAAATCCTTGACAACTTCAACTTCAAAAGCCAATTGTGAGGCCTTTGGTCTTTCTTACATTGAATTGTAATCCATAATGAAGGCTACAATTTTTGATCTTCATCAGCAAGTGCTTTAAATCTTCCTCACGTTCAATAAGCAGAGTTGTGCCATCTGCATACTGCAGGTTGCTAACAGGCCCGACACTGCACTCTTCTTCATATTTTCCAGCTTCTCTGATGATTTACTCAGCTTTGAACAAGTATGGGGAGGGATACAAGCCTGACACACATCTTTTCTGATTTTAGCTTATCTAATATTCCCTTGTTCTGTCCACACAGCTGCCTCTTGATCCATGCACATTGTGTACTTGAGAATCTGGGAAATGACTATAGATGGATTCTTGAGCCCACTGAACCCACTCCAAGCAAGACCTCAACTACAAACTCTAACAATAAGTTGATGTATTCTCCTCTTATTTGTTCATTTTCTGTCTCCTCAATGAGACTACTGGTCCTTTAAAAGGAATGATTTTGGTTATTTTAGTTCCTGCTGGGTCACCAGCACTTAGAGTAGTGTCTGACACTGAGTTGTTAGTTGTCAAGTGCCATCATATGGTTTCTGATTGCTAGCAACCCCGTGTATAACAGAACAAAGCCCTGCCCTGTCCTGTGTTATCCTCACAATGGTGACGCTTGAACTCACTGTTGTGAAAAGAGCCTTCCTTTTTTCCACTGCTCTTCAACTTTACTAAGCATGATGCCCTTTTCCAGGGAATGGACCCTCCTGATAACATGTCTGAAGTATGTGGCATGAAGTTTCCATCTTCGTTTCTAAGAAGCATTGTGGGTATACCTCTTCCAAGACAGATCTGTTTTGTTCTTTTGGCTGGCCATCGTACATTCAATGTTTTTTGCTAACACCATAATTCAAGTGCATCAACTCCATAGTCAATGTCCAACTTTGTGCTTAATAAGCAAATTCATTGTTTTAAGTTGAATTGAATCAATGGCAGTGAGTGGGTTTACTGCACTGTTCAATTTGCACTGCTTGAATTGTGACTATGATTATCTTTCTTGCTCTGTAAACTGTCTTTTTGCTATAACCATTATTATTATAATAGTTTTTGTTTGTTTTGGGGGCATCACTGCCCTCTGGTGGTGGGAGTAGGAGGCCCAGCCTCTGCTCCTGTGGAGCCACTGCTGGAATTGAACCTCCATCCCAGTGGGCCACAGTCCTGCGCAAAACCACTATGACACCAGGGCTCAGCCCTTATCATTATAATAGTAATAGTACATTTTGCTCACTGTGATCCTGGCTCTAAGAAATTGCCATCACAAATCAGAGAAGGTTGGTCCTATTCCAAAAATCTGATTGTCTAATGGTAAACTTGGCAATGCTTTGGATTACTTACAGACTATAAAACTATCCTAACCTCTTGTCTTCATATAGTATCCTGTTCTCAACTATAATGAGGCACTTACAATCCATTATAATAGTCTTTTTTTTACTTGTCTATTACTTCCTCTAGATTAGATTCCCTAAAGGAAGGAACTTTGCCTTTTCCTCATTTATAACCAGAACCAGCACAATGCCCGACAAAGAGTGGAAAATTAATAAATGAATTAAATGATGTTCATAAATAAATGAACTCAGCCAGCCTGCCAGGACCAAACAGCAGCTAAGGCATTTAACTGAGATTAAAAATAGAGACCAGCTGTAGTTTCCCGCTAACATGCTGTCCTGAATATAAGCATTCATAGAGTAAATGATTTTGCTGTCTAACTGGGGTTGGGCCAGACTGGATTCAATCCTGAGAGTTTGGAAAGAAACTTTTTCTAGACACTCACCCCAGAGCATTCGCTGCTCTGTGGGAAATGTGATGAACTATGTTTTTCTTTAGAAATAAACATTCCCTCAAAATAGAAAAAAGAATAACAACCTATTCAGAACTTAAACAGGTATTGCACCATGATTAAGTCCTATCTTCTCCATATGTGTTTGTATGTACATTTACATGCACATTATATCTGTATGTTTGTGCACACACATAACAACAGACCTCCTGGTGCCTAGTTTGCTTATGTCCATAGCGGGATAATATGCAAGTGACAAAAAATAAAAGTTAATGGTTCAGGGATTTGTTATATTTATAGCAAAGAGAATAATTTGGTAATTCAAGTAGACCTAATTTTGTGATTTATGCTAATACAATCATTCAGCAAAGATCCAATCACTGTTTATTAACATGCATACATTATTGAAGTACCCGGACTGCCAAAATGATAAGCAATTCTATCTTGGCAGAAATAAGGCCAGAGTGCTCCTTAGAGGCAAAGATGAAGAGACTCCATCTCACTTACTTTGGACATGCTCTCAGGAGGGGCAAGTCCCTGGAGAAGGACACTTGCTTGAGAAAGTGGCAAGACCCAGAAGAGGAGAAAGGCTCTTGGCAGAGTGGATTGACACAGTGGCGGCAAAACAGGCTCAGACCTTTGTGTTCGTTGACTATACAAAGGCATTCAACGGTGTGGCTCATAACAAACTATGGATAGACTTGAGAAGAACGAGCATTTCAGAGCACTTGATTGTGTTCCTGAGCATTAAGGTGCACTGTACATGGATCAAGAGGTACTTGTGCAAACAGAACAAATGCACGATGGTTTAAAATTAAGAAAAGTGTGTGTAGGGTTGCATCCTGTCACCATCCTTATTCAATCTGTATGCTGACCAAATCCTCTGAGAAACTGGATTATTTGAAGAAGAATGTGCCATCAGGATTGGACAGAGGTTTATTCACAACCTGTGATACACAGATGACACAATCTTGTTTACTGAAAGTGAGGAGGACTTGAAGGATGTGCTGATAAGATCAAGAATTATAGCCTTCAGTATGGATTACAACTTAAGGTAAAGAAACCAAAATACTCACATCTGGACCAGTAGGTAGTATCATAATAAATGGCGAAAAGATAGCAGTTAGCAGGGACTTGGGCTTGCTTGTTCTACACTGAATGCTCATGAAAGGAGCTATCCAGACATTGAATGATATATGGCACTGGAGAACTTGGTTCCACAAGACTCTTTACAGTATTCAAGAGCAAGGATGCTTTCTGACGATTAAAGTGCCTAATCCAAGGCCTGGTTCTCCATTGCATAATATGAATGTGAAACTTGGATAATAAATAAGAACACCAAGAAGAATTGATGCGTTTGAATTATAGTGCAGACCAAGGATATTGAAAGTACCATGGGCTGTCAGTGAAACAAACAAGTCTGCCTTGGAAGAGGTAGTCAGAATGATGACGGTGAGACTTTGTTTTCTGTGTTTTGGATATTTTATTATAAGAGAGCAGTCTCTAGAGGATATCATGCCTGGTAAAATGGAGGAGCAGTAAATGCACAGAGAGGACCATATGGCTAGCTGCAGTATGAGTCATGGCATCCCTCACTGACACAAGGCCATACAGGGACAACAATGCAGAAACTGGGTCGGGATTGTACCCTGCCTGACCCAACCACATCTTGGCAAAACGCTAAGGATGTGCAACAAAGCATGGAGTTCTGGAGGGAGTGCCAAGGATAAACTCCAGGGTGTGGCACCCCATCGGACTCAACTGGGAGATACCCCTGGAGGTCAACAAACAGATTTTGAACTATTTACAGATTTTTATTTTGTTATTATTTTTATTTTTTACATATATATATGACATTGGGTTTTTTGTTGTTGTTTTCATTGTTTTATTTTCTTTGGTTGCTTCATCTTAGGATGTCTGCTTTTTTCTAGTAAATATTGTTATCTCTGCAGGTCTATATAGATAAGATAGGCTAGATGAACAGTCTGGAGGAGAAAATAACAGGACTGATGGTTCCAAGGAGGCCATGGGGAGGAGGGAGAAAGAAGGTGGTGTTGACCAACCCAGGGACAAGGGAACAACAAGTGATTCAAAATCAGTGACAAGGTGGGTGTGAGAGGTCCTATAGGGATTGATCAGGAATAATGTAACAGAGAGAAAATTCTGAAACACAAATGGAGGCTGAATATGATAGTGGGACAAGAGGAAAGTAAAAAGAAATGGAGGATAGAACAGGGGGAAGGGAGAAGGCATTTATAGCGTTCTATGGACATAGGGGAATATATTTATACAATGATGATGGGGAAATAGATCTATGTGCATACACTTATAGGGTATTAAGACAGCAGATGGACATTGGACCTCCACTCAAATACTTCCTCAATGCAAGAACACTTTGTTCTATTAAATTCTTCTGTCATTCCATGATGCTGACACAATCACTGAAGACAAATGTGTGCATAAGCAAAAGTGGTGAAAAAGATGATGGTGCCCGGCTATCAAAAGATGTAGGGCTTGGGGCCTTAAAGACTTGAAAGTAAACAAGCAGTCATCTAGCTTAGAAACAACAGAGCTCACATGGATGAAGCACACCAGCTTGTGCAACTATGAGGTGTCAAAGGGATCAGGTATCAGGCATCAAAGAACTAACAATTATATCATTATAAATTAGGGGAAGTACAGATTGGGGACCCAAAGTTCCTCAATAGGTAAAGTGACAGTCCCTTATAGAGGGGTTGTAGGGAGGAGATTAGCCAGTCAAGGTACAGTGTAGCAACAATGAAATATGCAACTTTCCTCTAGTTCTCAAATGCTTCCTCCCACTCGCTATCATGATCCCAATTCTATCTTACAAATCCAGCTAGACCAGGGGATGTACACTGGAGCTGATCACAGGGGTAATTCAGGACAGAGGATCCCTTCCCTTCAGGACCAGGTGTGAGAGTGGTGATGCCAGGAGGGTGGAGGGACAGTGGAGTAGAAAGGGAGAACCTATTGCAGGGATCTACATATGACCTCCTCTCTGGGGTACGGCCAATGGGTTAGTGGGTGAAGGGACACATTGGCCAGTGTATGATGACAAAATAATGACAATTGGTAAGTCGTTAAGGGTTCATGGGGGAGTGGGACTGGGAAGGGAGGCGAAATATGGGGAGCTGATACCAGGAGCCTAGGTAGGAGGAGGATGTTTTGAGAATGATGATGGCAGCAAATGTGGTCTGCATACAATTGAATATGTATTGATCATAACAGAAGTTGTATGAGCCCCCAATAAAATGATTTATGTAAAAAAGATGGAGGGGCGGTAAAAAAGAGGAAAACCCTTGACAAAATGGACTGGCACAGTCAGCGAAATCAAGTGTGACAACTCTTAGGACAGGACTGGACAGCATTTCACTTTGTGGTACATAGGGTTTCCAGGAGTCAGAAGCAACCCACCGACATCAAAGAATAACAATAGGCTACTCATCTCTTTCCTGCTACAGAAGTAATTTCTATTCAAAATATGCTAAGGTGACAACCTTAGCCAAAAGTGATGATAGGATAGTGTATGAAAATTAAGGCTATGTGTCAACTAGACTGGTCTATAATTCTCATCAGTTTGGCACTTAAAATCTGTTAGTTATGTCAGAATATAATCACCTTCATGACGAGAATCTATATAATGCAATCACTTCCATGATGTGATCTGCTTTGAACAACCAATCAAGTTAAAGGTAGCTTCTTCTGGGGTGTCGCCTGCATGCGATAATTATGAATGTTCTGGTAAGGCTCTTTGACTTGCTACTCCTTCTGGGTTCTGCTTATGGCTGGTCATCATCTGACTTCCAGATCTCGGCACTTGAGCCATCATCCCACTGTACTTTCTCCTGATCTTAGATTTCATCCATTTCTGCAACCTGTGAGGCAGCAGCTTGCCATCTGACCTACAACTGTGGGTTCATCAGTTCTTTCAGCTACATGAATCAGGAGAAGCCTTTATCCTGCTCTCTGACCTCTGAGCTTGAGACTTGCCTGTCTCAACAACTATGTGAGCCATTTTCTGGATATCTGTGTGTGTGTGTGTGTGTGCATGCACGCGCATGCACACTTGCTTTGCTTCTCAGCCTGAGATATAGTGCAATGGAAAGATGCCTGATCTGAAGACAGAAGATCTGGTTTCTTGCCCTGGTTCTGCCATGAACTCATTTTGAGACCTTGGACAAGGCCCTGTCGTTTTATGAACGTTGGCTTCTTCATAGGTATGAGGTCCCCAAGTTGTAAAGCTTGAAGAATGCCTATGAGTGTGCTTCCTCTAGGAGTTCATGATGAGCTGTCACATAAGGTTGATTTGCAAATGTGTGGCCAGAGCCTTTGAGCACCTGGACCATTGGATTGAGGAAGCTTAGGAAGGGCAACTCCAATTCTAAACTGAAAAGAACAAACCCATTGCTACCAAGTTCATTTGGACTCCTGGGCACCTTGCAGGATAAAGTAGTTTGCTCCTTAGGATTTTGAAGACTGTAAATCTTTACAGGAGCAGAACCATGAGTGAGTTTGGGTCACAGACCTTTTAGTTAGCAGCATGTTGATGAGCCTTCTGTGTCTCTAGGACACCTTAAAGGATAAGGTACCTGAATTTAGTGGGAGAATTTGGTTTGGTGTACTCCATGCACACCAGAGAGTACTCTTTGAAAATAGAAATATGGGAATGAGTTGGTTCTATTAGTCTTTCTCTGTATTTCACACCACAATCCTCAGAAAACGAAGGGAAGGGCGTGTCCTCAGGACTTCCATCCATGATGCTCTGGGGAGTGGAGCAGAGTGGAGGGGAAGAACAGCGAAGCTCAGGAGATTGTGCCGGCTCCGAGACTAGCCCAGTGAAGTCAGTGCCTCCTGATAAGGAGGAGAGAGACTCCAATTTCATTCAAAGCTCTGATTCTTTCTGAGCACAACTTGGTGATGAAAGAATGTTCATTTTATTAGCAATTTCTGAAGCCCAGGCATCAAGAATGTATAGTTTTTTGGTTAGCCAAGCAGGAACCTAGTCCTAAACAGACTCTCAACTCACCTCACGGCCATGGAATCAAGGTCTGCTACAGTGACCTAAGAGACAGGGGAGAACCGTCCCTATGGGTTTCTGAGATTGGAACTCTTCATGCCATCAAGTTTATGGGATTAGAAAGCCCCATCTTTCTGCCTTGGATCCTGGTTTGGAACAGCTAAGCTTGCACTTTATAGTCCAGCACATAACCTCTATGCTCCCAGGCCTCATAAAAGAGCAAAATGACATCCACTGGGGCCTTAAAAAAAACCACCTGGTGGCATAGTGGTTTTGTGTAGGACTGTAGAGTTGACGGTTCAAATCCAGCAGCAGCTCTGCAGGAGCAAGGCTGGGCTTCCTACATCCACCAGGGCAGTGATGCCACAAAACAAAAACATGGGGGCTTTTGTTCCTGGCTTTGAGCCTGGCTGACACATGGCCAGGAACCGTCAATCAATTGGCCTATCACTTTGCACTTTCCTGCTGGCCAGCTTTTCCCTTCATCTCAGAAGCCTGAACTCTGGGTAGGTTTTTTGTTATTCACCACAAAAAGCAGTTTGGCCAGAAAGAAAACCAGCATGTCCCTTGCCCTGCTGCCCCATAAAATGGACCAGAAGCAAGAGGAGCAATGCTCCTCCTCAAATTGCCCTGGGTCTACATTCTTGGTGCTATGCCACACGTTGAACAGCTGATAAGGCAGAGGGACCGCAGCCTCTCCTCCTGAATATCTGGACTCCGGCTTCCACTAACCAGGAGACATCTCCCCACCCGCCCCCAGCGCTTGCTTTGGTGTCTCCCCTAACTTGTGGTGAAGTCGACCTTTATCTTCGAGAATTCACTAAGAGGAACGTCCGCCCTATCTCTGAAGCAGGGAGAATCAGACCAACAGCAGCAGGTGTAGGAAAAATACCCAGAAGCTTGGGAAGCAAGCAGCAGTAGCAAAGGCGAGAGACACTGACGGTGTGAGGAAAATGCCGTGTCAGTTTCCAGGCAATCGATTATGCCGTGGCTCTGAGTGAGAACCCCAGATGGAGCAAAGAAAGGGAAATTCTGGCAGTGGTTGGGTTCTTTGTTTTTGTTTTTTAGTGTTTCTTCAGTTCAGGTCAGAGTTGTGCTTCCTATTTTCCATATTCTTTCCCACAGAATTAACCACCACCCCCTCTCCCCCACCCCCCCCAAAAAAAAGGCTGTTGGAAAAAACAGCGAGGTAAGGGTACGCTTCTGAGCCTGGAATGTCCCTGTTCAAGGAGAAAACAGAAATGAGAGGGGTTAAACTATCCTGGTACAGAGCCAGAGCCAGGAAGCGGGCAGAGCCCTCAGGAATGCTGGGCCATGCCTGCCAGCATAGCTGAGGGATGCAGCTCACAGGGAAGTCAGACCGACCCGCGAGGCCAAGGCAGGATGAGGGAGCCAAGCGGAGCGCTGGGATATTGTATGGTGGGCAAGAGGCCAGAGGGCAAGTCACCCAGGGTGCTGAAGCCACAGGTGCAGCTGGAACAAACGGGAGGCAGGAAGGACCACAGAGAAGGGGGGCGGGGAAGGGAGAGTCCACGGGGTGCATCAGGGTTTATGAAGATGAAACTGGCAAATGGTCACAACCTTTCTGCTCTAAAATATCATTTTATTGGGGGTTCTCATGGCTCATAACACTCCACACATCAACGGTATGAAGCATAGTTGTACGTATGCTACCAGCATGATTTTCTAAACATTTACTTTCTATGTGAGCCCTTGGCATCAGGTCCTCTTTTTCCCTTCCCATCCCCCCTCCGACCCTCGTGATCCCTTGATAAATTATAAATTATTATTATTTTCATAACTTATTCTGACCACTGACACCCTTCACCCGTGTTTCTTCCTCTTGGGAAGATGAGGGGAGGGGGTGGTTATGTGCCATCATTGTGATTGGTTCTCTCTTCCTCCCCTCCTGTCTCACCTTCCTGGTATCTCTTCTCCCATTTCTGTTCCTGAAGGGTTTATCTGACCTGGATTCCATGTGTCATGAGCTCTTGTCTGTACCAGTCATACTCTTGTCTAGCCAGAACTGAAAGGCAGGATTGAGGTCATGATAGTAAGGAGTGGGAAGGCTTCAAAGAACCATAGGAATATTGTGTTTCCTCAGTGCTATACTGTGCCCTCATCCCTTCCTTGTGGCCCTTCTGTGAAGGGATGCACTACTGTCTACAGATAGGTTTAGGGTCTCTGCTCTGGGCCCCTCATTCTCCACAATATGGTTTTATTTGTTTTGGGTCTCCTGGTACCTGTTACCTGATTCCATGGACGCCCTCACGATCATACAGACTGATGTGCTTCTTCCATGTGCGTTTGTTGCTTCTCAGCTAGATGACTGCTTATTTAACTTCAAGGCTTTAAGACCCCCAGATGCAATGTCTTTGATAGCTGGGCCCCATCAGCTTTTTTGGCCACATTTGCTTATGGATCCATTTTGTCTTCTGTGATCATGTTGGGAGGGTGAGCATCACAGAAGGCCAGTTTGTTAGAACAAAGGGGTTTTACATTGAGAGAGGGTTTCAGTCAGAGGTCCAAAGTCCGTACACTTCCTGGATGTACTGTCACATAAGTACATGTACATAGGCCAGTACCTCTATTTTTATGAATTAACATATTTGCGTACACTTATGTCTATACCTCTGTTTATAGCTTTCCTTCCTAGATGTTTCCTATGGTCCCTTTGACCTTCCTCCTGCTCCATCATCGTGCTTGCCCTTATTCTGTCTCTCAGTAATTCCTCTCAGCTAGATTGTTATTGCTCCCACACCACCGGGATCTCTAAGCCCTTCTTGTTGTTGATTTTAATTCCCTAGTTGTTCCCCTGTCTATGACATTGTTTGCTTACCACTCCTTTCCCCTGCCCCTCCACCCTCCAAGTCCCTCCAGAACTGTCCCTCCTGTTGCTCTCTCTTCAGGCTTGCTTCCCATGCCTATCTTACATAGATAGGCAAAACAATAAGACAAAACAAAAAGAAAATAAAAATTGAATAAAAAAGGGGGTAAGGGAATAAAAAGAAAAAGCATACATAATTCCAGGTCTGTCTGCTGAACTTTATGACTATGTCTCCACTGATCGTGTGTGTGTGTGTGTGTGTGTGTGTGTGTGCCAGGAACTGCAGCTCCAACCCTGAAGTCTATTTTCGGGACTCCCCAAGAATTTTGTGCCACAACCTTTCTATGCACCTTTACTGTACTCCCTCAGTATCTTGAAGTAAGGCCGTAAAGTTAGTTTCTCATTGGGCTGCCATCCCATGGGCCCAAGTACGCTGGGAACAGAGAAGCCCCAAGTCAATGTGGGAGGAAGCAGACACAGTCAGGATAACGTTGGGGCAAAAGTGGCCATCCAAAGGAGAGGAGGGTAATAACAGAACAAGCCCAAGCCAAGGGTGAGAGAATGTGTACACTGATGTCAAGGTCCAAAGGACAGCCAACACAGGGGATGGGAACAGAGGAGTGGTTTCAGAAGCCTCTCATAAAATGCCAAGTAGAAAAAAAAAATACTAGTAAAGCAAACTCATCATACAAAGACTAGAGGGAGGGGGACTGTGAGCTGTGAGACTAGACCTTCAAGAGGAAGTCTGTCCAATCAGAGGGCAAGAAGAACAAAGGATGTCCCAGGTCCAGGAAATAGGCAGGCTCGCA
Source organism: Nesogale talazaci (assembly GCA_004026705.1). Taxonomy (NCBI): domain Eukaryota; kingdom Metazoa; phylum Chordata; class Mammalia; order Afrosoricida; family Tenrecidae; genus Nesogale; species Nesogale talazaci. Next base: position 16,224 of record PVJH01011664.1, on the reverse strand, counting down.
TGATGGCAGGACAGAAGACACCAATTTGATGGCGGGGTACATGGTGGGACTTCCTGGGTTGAACTCAAGAGTCCAGGGTAAGCAAGTGAAAGAGAATCCTAGAGGGCTGTCCAAGGTCAACCAAAGAGAACCACTATCTAGTGACACTGAATGAGCTTGTGAGCCAAGGACCATTTCCAGAGCTTCACTGGAAAGTCTACTGGCGTTCTTCCTAACCCAGGTTTCCTTACTCTGGGCAGGGAGGAACAGGCTGCGGTTAGCTGGAGACCCATTATGATCCCTGGAGATAAGATGAAAGAAACTGACAAAGGGGCAGTAAGAGTCGCTAATGCTTGACGGTCCATGTGCTAAACCAAGCAGTAAGGAAAAACAAAGGCCACTCGGTGAGTGGTGAAAGAGTCCCTCTTACATGCTCTCATGAAGATTCTGAGCCATGACTTCCTTTCTGAGACCAGCTGAGCAATATGTAAGTGGGTTTGGGACCCCAAACATCCAGTTTTATAGTTGATTCTAACGAAATAAGAATCTCTGTGAATTCACCTTTAAGTGTTAGGAAATCCATCATCATATTAATTGTATGGTAGGAAAATTGGCAACAATACAAGCATTCAATCGTAGAGAACTGAATGGGCTAATGTAAGCAACTTCTGTAAAGTGAGCTATTATGTGGCAATGCTAAATCATACTTTTGAAGAATACTAAATGACATGGGGAAATACGTACATTGAAAAATATGAAGTAGCCAAAGAATAAGGGAAAAATTCTACCAAATAAACACACAGGAAGTTCTACTCCTATAAACATTTACAATCTTGATAACTCAGGGAAGCATTTGTACTCTGTCCTATAGAAGAAGGAACAAAATCTAATCTGATAAGATGCCCCAGAACCTAAAGTCAGGGCAGGTGAACATCGGGTACTCTCCCGCCATACTTCTTCAACGTGTGTGCCGGGCCAATAACCAGAGAAGCTGGACCAGTTGAAGAAGAATGTGCATCAGGATTGGAGGAAGGATCACTAACAACTTGCCATCTGCAGATGACACGACCCTGCTTGCGGAGAGTGACTTTGAAGCATTTGCTGGTGAGGAGAAAAGATTCCAGCCTTCTGAATGGATTCAAACTCAGTGCAACAAAAGCAAGACTCCGCAGCACTGGCCTGACAGGGAACATCGTGATGAATGGAGAAGAGATAGAAGCTGTCAAGAATTTCATCTTGCTTGGATCCACCATCAATGTTCCCAGAAGCAGCAGTCATGAGACCAGGTGACACATTGCCTTGGGAAACTCTACTGCACAAGTCTGAAAATCCAGGATCTTACCTTGAGCAGGAAGATGTGCATGATCCAAGTCACGTGCTTTCAACCATCTCATGCGCATGTGAAAGGCGAACGGTGAATAAGAAAAAACGAAGAAGTCTCAGTACGTTTGAATTACGGTGCTGGTGAAGAATATGGAAAGCACCGTGGACTGCCAAACTAACGACACATCTGTCTTGGAAGCAAGGCTGGTGAGACCCCGTCTCACTTACATGGGGCATATCTAGTTCCTGCAAAGGATATCATGCTGAGTAAAGAAGAGGGACAGCAAAAAAGAGGAAGATCCTTGAAAGATGGATTAATATTGGTGCAAACATAAGAGCAATTGTAAGAATGATACAGGGCTGGTGGTGTTTTATTCTGCTGTACAGAGGGTCACTATGGGTGGGAATGGACTTGATGTCACCTTAAGAAGAACAACAGGAAGCAAACAAATGCAAGATGATCAGATACAGGATAATTTTGATTACAAATTTTTTTGGCATCATTGCCCTCTAGTGGTCGTGGAAGCTACCCAGCCTTGCTCCTGGGGAGCCACTACTGGATTTGAACCGCCAAGCCCATGGGCTGCAGTCCCGCACTCAACCACTGCGCCACCGGGGTTCAGCCTAAAAAAAATTTTTTTTTAGCTAAGCCCTGGTGGTGCAGTGATTGTATGCAGGGTTGTGGTCCACAAGGTTGATGGTTCAAATCCAGCAGCAACTGTCCAGGAGCGAGGCTGAGCTTCCTACTCCCACCAGGGCAGTGATGCGAACAAAAAAAGGGAAAAAAATTATTTTAACATATCCACATAGGAAGAGAAAAGACTGAAAGATGGGATTCTAAAACATTAATGATCACTATCATGGGTAGTGAGAACAGATTACTTTAAATGTCTGACCAGTTTTCTAAAATGAGCCTGTACTATTAAGGATAAAAAGTATAGACATTAGATAGTACCCATGTGAAACTCAGGAATGATGGTGAAGTTCATTCCACTGAGGGGCTCTGCCTATTCATAGAATAATCATAACCAAATCACAAAATTATGCATGTTTAAATGACATCCAGTGCCACAACACCATTAGAGAATTGCCCTTTTTTGCGTATAGAACAAGCCAGACACACAGCACCTGACATTTCTAACTCCTTTTTATTGGGGGGCGTGGGGGGGCATCACTGCTCTCCGGTGGTGGGAGTAGGAGGCCCAGCCCCACTGCTGGAATTGAACCTCCGTCCCAGTGGGCCGCAGTCCCGCACACAACCACTACGCCACCGGGGCTCAGCCCCATTTCTATCTCCTAAATGTATGAAAGTCTCTTTAATTCTGTTGAGACAGAGCTATGTTTGACTTGTACACCTAGTGCAGAAAAGTCAAATGATAGCCAGCCTTGAATAAACACATCTAAGTACTTATCATGATGTCTAGTTATGAAGATTAAATGACAAGAAATTGGATTTGTGTTATCATAACTATGTGGCTTGCTTTCTGAGGCATACCAGAGCTTTGGCAGCAGATGAGTTGGACAGGGGAAGCCACAGACCTGGGAGTGTACAGGATCTGAGCTGTGGTCATAGTCAGTATCTAGGAGGGGAGTGGATACTCAGAATCCTACTGTGATGTTATCCCAGAAGTCTAATCTGATGGAATTGGTCAGTGATAGATGGCCTGCTTTTTATGTTTTTAGCACAGAGACTTATTATCTGAGCCAGTAGGAGTGGGGAACTTGGAAGGTGGTGGTGCGGGGGTATCCGAGGAACCTTAGGAGCTAGTGGATACTCTAAAAGGCTTATGGGCTGTGCCTCACAGAAACCAGAGCATCCCTGGGCAATTGTCCCTGCCAGATTTCTTCAAAGAATGCAGACAGGCCTACAGATGTGCTGCCCTTTCGACGGAAAATCCACCATAGGTTGCATCAACTGAAACTAAAATGTCCGAAAGAATGGCTGGTTTTCAGAAATGGAAAGCAAAAATGATTCTTTTCCAAGGTGAAGATTATGGGGATCATCATCACAGGAGGGAAATTGAATCCAAAGCCAGTCATATGGGCTGTATACACATGACAAGTACATTGCACCTCCTGATTACCAGTGAATGTTTGCAGAGGTTTCTTGTCATTTTGACGGATACTCCATTGGCAAAGGAAGACCTCAAAACTTCATTTCTTAGCATCAAGATTTCAGTTGTATGTTGAGTGCTCTCCCACCTGAGGGGCTCCTCTTCTGGCACTGTGGCAATACACCCCATGCCCCCTGGCTCACCCCAGGAATCTCAGATCTCAGACTGGGATGGCAAGACAAGAGGTCTTAGAGGGAGTCAGTGAGCTCGGCCAGAACTGGCGTAGAACTGATCAATCCTGAACCAATATGTTGATACCTCAAGTCCTTTGTAGAAATTCCATAGAAGTTTTTGCATTGTACGCAGAGGATCTTTTTCCTCTCCAAAGAGTTAATTCTTTAGCCAATTGTGGATCAGGAAATGGACTTTTTGAACTTTCGACCTAGAAACTCTTCATTTACATGCCCAACACAAAATCTCCATTCCTTCCAGAAAGGGCATTATAGTATTTAATTTTTTCATTAACATATTAAATCTTTCCCAATCTTTGGTCAAGATGATAATAGAAGGGAAATCCAATGCCTTTCTTACCATTAGATGATGTCTATTATTTTTATCTCTAAAATAAATATGGGGGAAATGAATATAGGTTACATAGATGGCCAGAACTGTGAAACTCTGAATCTATGACTCCCTGTCCATGACCACACAAATTCCTTTTGGGTCTGAGCTAAGAAGCACACAGTAAATGATCATAATTTATTACTAACTGGGACTTTGACTCCCATGGAGTCCTGCAGTTCTTGAGTTTTAGATTGAACCACTGGACCTCTGGCCTAAAGCCTTGAATAAAAGGAAGAAAATGCCTTCTTAGAGACCCATATTTAAAACTTTATAATTTTCCAGAGTGATGAGAGGTCAAAAAAGATTTCCCCCATTGAAAAATACACTCAAAGAAAGAGAAGATTGATCCCTCTATGGCGGGAAGCAGCAGGGCACCAAGTAAAGGAGTAGGCTTTGGAGTCCAGTCTGCATTAATGTAGATACTGTGGCGTGGTGGTGGTGCAGTGGGCTGTGATCTGCACGGTTAGCAGTTTGAGATGAGCAACAACTGGGCGGGAGAAAAGCCTGGCTTTCTACTCCCATAAGCAAAGTCTTGGAAACTCACATTGAGTGGCAATCCCCTAATCTAGTGTCAATTTGAGGATTAAGAGTGTAGGGGTGGAGTCTAGCCTGTCAGTCTAGAGGTAACCAACGAAATCTCTGTGCGGGCATGGACTTCTCCTGAGAATTCTGGGAAATCAGATCCTTTCTTCTTGGAAGCAGGAGACATTCACTCACTCTCTTGGAGACACTGACAAGGCTGGGTCCCTGCAAGACATCCCTGAGAAGAAGCCACAAGAACCTACCTTGATGCGGCCTGAAACCTGGACCTAGAGAAGCCCTGTGGGGACTCCTGCCAGCGCCGAGGTGCTTACACCACCACTGGATCCAAAGACTTTCTACCCATTGGCTAGTCGTCATTCTGCATTTGACATCATTGCATGTTACATGAGTCTGAAGAGAATTTATAGATTAGTATCTGACATATGGATTAATATCGGATTTTTGACCTTGTACTGGACTGGGTTGGGATGTTTTCTCAATGTTTAATTGCTTTTGTATATAAACCTCTTCCTTATATACATATTCCTGTTTATGAATTTTGTTTCTCTAATCTATCTCGACTAATACACATGGGGTCGATATGAAGCAGACCTGACTCAGTGGCAGTGAATTTGGCTTTTTGAATCACCTCTTAATAGGTGGGTAACCTTGTTCAAACTAATTGAGTTTTAGTTTCCTCTTGAAAAATAAAGATAGTGATATCTTCCTTATTGGGCTATTAGAGAGCATAAATGAGACAATCCAGGTAACAAACTTAAACTCCAACTTATTGTCAGTAAGTCAATTCTGACTCATAGCCCTGTTGGCATAGTGGTTTATGCATTGGGCTGCTAGCCCCAAGGTCAACAGGTTGAGACCACCAATCTCTCTGGGAGAAAGATGAGGCTTTCTACTCTCATAGATCTATGGTCTCCAAACCCACAGGGACAGTTCTACTCTGTTCTATAAGGAGATCTTGAAGTATTGCACTTAATACATGGTCAAAGTAGCACCACCACCACAAAACCATCATCAACAATTTGAACCTTACTTATGGGGGCCACTTATATCTCAGAGCAAATTACCCTCAATCTGATTTTCAATGATTTTAATCCTAGAAAGTTACATCACTGTGATCTCTTTACAAGGCCTCTAGGTTGTTTTCAAGGGTAAGAAGCCTTCTGGCAACTATTTTCCTACAAACCATTTGTACAAATCCTTAGTACATGATGAGTGCTAACAGTTATCATTACTAATGCTTAAGCTATATCACTTGTCTGTTACTTAGTCACACTACCGGTGGTTTGCTTCATGCTGTGATGCTAAAAGCTGTGTCACCAGTCTTGCAAATATGAGCAGGGTCACCGCAGGTGAATAGACTTCACTGGAACTTCAAAACTAAGAACAGATTAAGATAAAAGAATTGGCTGTCCACTTCTGAGGGATAAATCACTGGAAATCTTATGAATAGCAATGGAGCACTGTTAGGTGTAGTGCCAGAAATGAACCCCTCAGGTTGGAAATCACTGGAGACACAATTGGGGAAGAGCTACCTCCTCAATTTAAAGTTGGCCATAATGATGGGGATGGAGTAAAACTTTGGGGACCTTCATTTGCTCCTGGGCATCATGCCAAATGAGAAGAAATAGCTACAAATATCTATTAATCCTAGGACATGGCCCATGTGAAGTATGAATTCAGGAAACTTGGAACTCATCAAACATAAAATGGAATATAGAAAGATCAGCATCTTAGACATTCAGGGTCATTGAATGAGCCTATCAGACAGGCCAGTGCTGCTCCTGTGAGATTCCAAGACAGTGAGTCCTTACAGGATCCAGAAGTCCCACCTTTCTACTGCAGAGTGACTGGTGGAGCCGGAAGTCCCACCTTTCTATTGCAGAGTGACTGGTGCTTTCAAACTTGTTGCAAGTCACATAACCGCTGTGCCACAGGGTTCATCCTAGACATTAGTAAGTTGGAATGGACCAGTATTGACTCTTATGGATCAGGCAATCATGTGGTTTAATATGCCAGGAATGACAAAGGCAAGAGGAATGGTATCACATTTATTGTAAAAAAAAAAAAAAAAAAAAGTCAAGGTCTATTTTGAAGTACAGTGCTCTCCGTAGTAGGGTAATATCTATCCACCTCAAAGAAACCAAGTTAATACAGCTATTGCTCAAGTTTATTCACCAATCACTGTCTAGGGATGAAGAAATTGAAGAATTATATAAGTTCTTCACCTTGAAATTGATCAGCCATGCAATAAATATGCATTGATAATTATTGGTGATTAGAATGCAAAAGTTGGAAGCAAAGAGGATGGAGTAGTTATTAGAAAATGTGGTCTGTTGATATGAATGAAACTGGAAATCAAAAGATAAACTTTTGTAAGAACAATAGCCTATCCTTTGCAAATATCTATTTCTAAGAAGATAAAAGAAACAATGGAGAAACTCAATATCCAGGGCTGAGTATGAGGCAGAACATCAATTGTTCGTAAACAAATTCAGGCTGAAGTTGAAGAAAAAGAAAACAAATTAACGAGAGTCAAACTATGACCTTAAGTATATCCCACCTGAATTTAGACAATATCTTAAGAAAAGATTTGATGCATTTAGCATTCATGACAGAAGACTTGAAGAGCTGTGAGAGGACATCAAGAGCATCACACATGAAGAAAGGTTTTTTAAAAATTAACGGAAGGAAGGAAAGATGTAAGGGAAGGAAGGAAGAGAATGTCAGAAGAGACTCTAAACTGGTTCAGAAACATAGAGTAGCTAAGACAAATGAATGAAATGGTGAAGTAAAAGAGTTGAACAAAAAATTTCAAAGAGCAGTTCCAGAAAACAAAGTAAATTATTACACTAAAATGTGCCAAGACCTGAGGTTAGAAAGTTACAAGGGAAGAACATGCTTAAGCAGAAAGAACTCTTCAGTTTAACAATTCAATCCTCAAGTTCAACATCGAAGGATTCCATGAGCAAAATATTGAGTGATGCAAGAAGTGTCAAAAGAGAGTGGAAAGAATACACAGAGTAAATGTATCAAAAGAATTGGTCTACTTTCAATCATTTCAAAAGAGGTAGTATATGATTAAGAACTGATGATACTGAAGGGGAAAAGTCCAAGCTGTACTACAGATATTAACAAAAAAAAACAGGGTTCCAAATGCAATGTTTCAACAAGCGAATGAAGCACTCACTCATCAATGCCAAGAAATTTGCAAACAGCTGTCTGGTCAAGGGCTTGGAAGGGATCCATATTTGTAGCCATCCTATTGAAAGGTGGAATGCAGAAATTATTAAACAATATCACAGGCAGAATTTTGCTAAAGATGTAAATTAACAATATATTGTTTGAGCAATATATGGACCAGGAACTGGCAGGAATTCGAGCCAGATTCAGAAGAGATGTGGCAGGAAGAATACCATCAGTGACGTCAGATTTATCTTGACTGAAAGCAGAGAATACCAGAAAGATGTTTACTTGTGTTTCATTGACTGTGCAAAGGCATGCAACAGATGGTTCCTAACAAATTATGGATCACATTGAGAAGAATGGAAATTCCAGAACACTTCATTGTATTCATGCAGAACCTGTCCTTGGCTCAGGAGGCAGTGGTGTGAACAGAACAAGGGAGTTCTGCATGATCTAAAGTCAGGGAAAGTATGTGTCAGGGTGCTATCCTCTCACTGTACTTATTCAACCTGTATGAGCAAGTAATCAGAGAAGTTGCACTATACGAAGAATAAAGTGGCATTGGTTGATTTGGACAGCAGGTTTGCCCAATTCAATATGTCATTTGATTTTTGATGTCTTGATTGCTGCTTCCAGAAGCACTGATTACAGATCCAAGAAAGATTAATCCTTGACAATGTCAACCTGTTCTTCAGTTATCATTATGCGACCTGTTAGTCCATTTGTGAGAATGTTCGCTAATCAAATCTACTGTCCAGGCAAATTTTACTTTGAGGAATAAGGTCCACCAGACACAGACCATGATATTTTCAGTCTACATTTTCAGTCACCTTATCTGCATGTGAAAGTTGGATTTTGAATTAGGAAGAATGAAGAAAAATGGATGTATTTGAATTGTGGTATTGTTGATGAACATTGAAAGCACGCTGGGCTTCCTAAGTACAAACATCTGTCCTAAGAATAAAGATGGAGAGATTTTGACTCATGTACTTTGGACATGCCAGCTGGAGAGGCCAGCTCCTGGGGAAGGACATCGGGCTTGGTAAAAGAAAAGAGCAGCAATGAAAAGAAGACAAACCTCAGTGACATGGATGGACACAGTGGCTGCAACATAGGATTCAACCAGGACAACTGTGAGCATGGGGAAGTGTGGGGCAGTATTGTATTCCATTGTACATAGGGTTTCTATGAGTCAGAACCGATTCAAAGACATCTATCCACAACAGCAGTGACCAAGCTGCACATGTCAGGATTTTTATCACCTGGACCTAATCTCGATCTCTATGGAAACTTCTGAACAGAGAGCATTCACAGGGGACAGGCATTCCAAGACCCAGTCTGGTAAGAGTGCAGAGGTAAACCAAAGACTACAGCATTCTATCCTGAAGACTGCAAATTGGCAGCTCTCAGACCAGATCCTACCTCTCCTGAATTGTGTTTGGCATGAACAATTTGTTGCCTACTGTGTAGAAGAATCAAAATTCTTTTTTCTGACATCAAATACATACATCAGTCAAGTCCAATGTTGACCTATTAGCAAATATTCCCCATCTGTTCTCATTCTTTGCTGACTCCAGCTGCTCATACAGCACTTTCGACCCTAACCACCCACAGGGAGATCAGAGCTCCCAAGTTGAAGGGCCCAGTTGCTCTGACTGCCGAATCCTCCCAAGACCTCAGACACTAGCCGCAATCTTGAAAGTCCCCAGGACACCCTCATTTCTGACCTGCTGGTGTTAATGCGGGGCTTTCTCACTGCGCTTTCAGGATGGCGGCTGTGAGCTCAGGGTCTCCGTCCCCTCATTTCTGACCTGCTGGTGTTAATGCGGGGCTTTCTCACTGCGCTTTCAGGATGGCGGCTGTGAGCTCAGGGTCTCCGTCCCCTCATTTCTGACCTGCTGGCTCCCATTGCTTCCTAAGGTTTGATAATTCGACAGGCCTTAAAGAATACGCTATACTTAAAGTTTTAATACAGCAAAAAAAAAAAATTAAGAGATTCATGAGGGAGGTTGGGGGGAGTGCCATACACAAAGTTTCCATGTCCCCCGATGAGACATGCTTCCTTCCCACCTATATCAATGCCTTTCACCAACCTGAAAACCCATGAAGCTCCTCTATATGGAGCTCTATTGGGCTTTCATTATATAGTCAAGATTGATTTCATTCTATTCCTTCCCCTTAGGTCAGTTAGTACCCTAGTGGTCTTTAAGGCCTGATCAGGCCCCCATGTGTAGCATAAACAGCAATGTAGGTTTGGTCTAGTGCCTTTACAGATTAAAAAAAAAAAAAGAATTCAATCACTAGGGAAATCACTAGGCTTTTAAAGGGTATCTCTCAGGAACTAAAGACAAAGACCAAATTCTTTGGTTCAGGTTATCTTAACTTCCATATCAGAGATGTCCTACTAAAAGTTCAAATTTCTGGCTGGTACAACCGGAAGGTGAGGCAACCCTAAATCTGGGTTCTCTTCAGACAAAAGTGTCCGCACACCACATTGTCTAAGTTGGTGTGCCTTTGTTGAGAGTGAGAGGAGGCTCTATTAATAATTACACATTACCAACAGGCATGACCTGATACTGTCTGGGACACATTGAAATGGCTGGTCAATCAGCCTACCCATCACCAGAGTGGGTTGGAGCTGAGTAGGAACAGACGCCTCCTGCAGGGGGTCTGGCTTTCCATGTGTTCTAACTTCTCTAATTTATCGTTTCCCACCTCTACTTCAACATCCCCATGACCAGAATCCATTGTCTCTGAGTTGCGTTTCTATCGTCTTTTATCACCCTTGCTATCATTTGGGTGTTTCTACCATCTCTCTCCAAAAAGGGAGGGATATGGGTGAGTCATCAAGTCTATCATCTTCTGGGCTTCATTCAGGTGCTATCAGGGGTGTGGAATTTCAGAATGTCCATTAGCAAAGCTCGAGTTATGCAGCGTCATCAGCACTCTGTCATCTTCCAGTGTCTCCTTCATTAGCCATTCTCTGCATCTACAGGGCATAAGTCATAGCGTTCACGAGAGACAATGCAAGTTTCCTGAGGTAACTTCTGAATTTTAAAAGGATTGGCTTGAGAGAAATATAAACCAAGCCCTTAATTTTCAAAAACTCTCTATCCAGTAAGTGAATGATTTTTCAAAAGTTGCCTACAAAACTGGCATAAAGAAGCTGAAGGTCATTTTCATACAGAGTCAAAGTTGTTGCCCACTGTTCTCCATATACACATACCATGTGTGCATCCACATACTTAACTAAAGACAAAACATAATGTCCCATGCTGAACACTGTTTCATCTATTCCTGGGTATCAGTAAGTTGGAACTCTGCATTTATGTAAGTACCTTCGAGGAATTCTGAGCCAAGGAAGTGTTAGAGAGGGAAGTACAATCTGTATTGTGAATTCCAAAGCGCTTTCTTTATGAGCTAGAATATCTATGAATACAGAAAGTGTCAGTCCTTGATGAAAGGAGATTCTTTGAAGCCTCTCGTGTGAAATAGAATTGACTTTGTAGAGCTGGTGGATAAATGGGTCCTGCTTGAAGGGTAGGTGACCTTACTTTTAACTTATGCAACATTGGGTAAGGTTGCACAAGTTAAGCTGACCCTCCTTAAGATGCGCACGTCTTATCAGCTAAATAGCAAATCCTATTTCACAGACTTGAAGCTAAAATGCGAGATGTATGTGGTCAAGCTTTGTACCCTGTGAAATAATATCAAAAGAGAAAAGTAAACTCATGTCGACTACAATGCTATTAGCTATTGTTAAGCAACTAATATTAACTAGCCACTAATTTTTGACCACAGTGGTGGCAATGGTATTCATTAAATGAACACACTAAATTTTCCTCTGTTCCATACAAATGCAGAGATTAGGTCATGGCATCTAGCTTGAGCACAAGCTAATAGGCCTCCACCCTCCTAAAATACATACAAAACAAGAGACTTGTAAACATCCTGCCTGATTTTAATGACAATGACATTACAATGGATATGGTACTGCATCCTGGCCCACACCCCAGAGTAGGAGTTGATGACTCACTGTGCTTGGGAACATTATTGGGAAGAGAGAAATGCTCCACTACCAGAGGTGGTGGATGGCATCTGTCAGTCACAGTTGGCTTCATATTTTTCTAAGGTGAGGGGTGGGACCGATCTTAGGTCTGACTAGAACCCATCGACGGTTCTATTTGATTACTAGAACAGAAATGGTGCTGCCTTCTCAGGTGAACTCGTACTCTGCTCTGTTTTATTTTCTTTTCCTTCGGGATAGACTTAGCATAACTTCTACTTCCCAAGCCATCTTGGCTCTCATAGTGCTTTGAGCACTGATTCATGGATACAACATTGCTATCAGCAGCACCAGTTTTATGTCCATGACTTTTTAGAGGTCTAGAAAAGCTCGTGTAAGTTAAAAGGCCACAGCCCTATGAAACAACTTCAAAGGTCCTTCTAGAATCCACTGCCCTTTGACCCACACCCTAAGCTTCTACTTTTGTATTTGCTCAACCCTGAGAAAGCCCAAGTAGTGAAGCCAGTTAAGTGGTGGGCAGCTAAGTACCAAGTCCACCGTTTCAAACCATGGGTACTCCGCAGGGGAAAGCTGAGACTCGCTGCCCTTTAAATACTGGCAACCTGGGAAGCCCCGTGGCAGTTCAACTCTGTCCAATAGAGTCACTGAAAGTTGGAATCAACAGGAGGGCAGTGGGTGTCATTTTGTTTGATGCAGCCCCAGGGAGTCCATCAGTCCTCTTGTAGCCCCAGAGGCCTGGGGTGCCAACCACAAACCCTCTCGTCTCCCAGTCTTTACGCTTTCATAGATTGTGGTTTCTTGGCGAGCTTGTCTTCTCTTGTAGTCATTTCTCTGGAATGGGCCTTCTTCTTTCAGTTGGTTTTCTGGCATTGTTCTGGAGAAAGTCATTAGAATGCTGCGGTTAGTGTCAGCCTTGTCCTCTCCAACGGAGCCATCATCTCTTTAGATCCATGTGCTGAGAGATCTAAAGTCGTTTTCACCTGGCAGCCTAACTTGGGCTAACCACTAAGCAAGGTAACTTACGGTCTTGCTTACCATTGTTTGCCCTTCCATCTGTTCTCCACCCTGAATATACACAGCTGATGGTTTCAGTGATGTTATGTAATAACAAGTGTTTCATCCGGGGTTTTGTGGTGTCCTTTTTTTTAGCTAATAGTTTATATGATTATAGCTGTGATCCCATATGCCAGTGCTGTATGACATTTAATCACATTAATGGAATTCTAGACTGACTGTGTCATCAAGCACAATGAAGTAAAGGGTGGCAGTAGATCCATAATGACCCATTTCTCTCTTTTTAAAAATCAAGTAATAATTTAAAGTCTTCTCAGGAAGTGCTTATATAGACATGCCGGAATGGACTCAGTGGTAGTGAGGGAGGCACTAATATTATAGCATTATTAACTTATTAACAGCAACAACAAAAACATCCCCAACCAAAATGATCCAAGTCCACTGCCATTGAGTCAATTCCAATGCAGAGAAAGTCAATAGGACAGAGTGGAACTGTGACTTAAGGTTTCTAAGGTTGAAGGGTTACTGTTAGGTTGGACTCGCAGAGCCTGCAGTTAGCAGTCAGGTCCTTAAACAACTAGATCACCAGGGCTCCTGTGGTTCCCCCACCCCCCTGAATTTTCTTATAATTTAAGTCACATTATGACTTATTAAAGAGCCCCAACCATGTGTGGTGCTGCATGGTCAGCAGTTCAAAACCATCAGCCACTCCTCAGGAGAAAGATGGGGCTTTGTACTCCCATAAAACGTTTCAATCGGGCTGAGCCCCAAAGGCACAGTGGTTGAGTGTGGGACTGCGGCCCATTGACTTGGTTGGTTCAAATGTAGCAGCAGCTCCCCGGGAGTAAGGCTGTGTAGCTCCCACGACCACCAGAGGGCAGTGATGCCTCCCCTAACCGCCACCCCCCCCCCAAAAAAAAAATTCCAGTCTTGGAAACTCACAGAGCCAGTTCCATCCTGTTCTATGGAATCACTATGACTAGGCATCGAGTCAGTGTCAGTGAGTTCAGTTTGGTGAGTTCATCACTTATTGAATTAGTTTCAGAATAAGATCGTTCAGATGTTGGCATCTGACTGGTTGGATAATAGTCCTTCTGATGCTATGAAATCCAATATCTGATTGAATGAATTGAAAAGAGACTTCACTAAAACAGACTTGCAACACAAAACACTTTTCAACTTTTACCAGCAGTTACATCCCAATCCTCTGATCAGCGGGCCACAGGTAGCTTCCCCGGTATAGATACGGAGTTAGAACTCATTAAAGAGAATAGCGGCTCCGTGGTTGCTCAGAGGGTTCAGCAATACTGGTGGGTAGTTAAAGAAAGCAACTGGCATGTTCCCTTGAGCTCTTCTCCTGCTTAAAGCCAGCCGTCCTGTCCCTTGTAGGAAGGCTAGTGTAACCTGCGTGAGGGTTGAAAGTCTCAGAGAAACTTTTTACTAGAAGAGCAGGACTCCAGATGCAACCACTCACTTTAAAGCCAGTTTTTCTTTAGAAATTCAATGATCCAAATCTTCCAAATAATGGGAGCCTACGTTCAGAGTAAATCTCTTATTTAAACATTTGCTGCTATTAAATATTTACTTAGGAAACCACCAATAAATCTGGCAGGTGCTGTGATATAACTTCATAGACCCATGGAGATTTAAAAATCCTTGTAGGTGGATAAACAATCTGGAGGGGAAAACAATGGAACCGACTGTCAGGGTGGGGGGAGGAATATGACATGAGAGAAGAGGAGGTGGGGGAAAGGAAGTGGAGTTAACAAACCCAGGGACAAGGGAACAACAAATGATCCAAAGTCGGTGGCTAGGAGAGTGTAAGAGGTTGGCAGAACTTGATCAAGGGCAATGTAACGGAGAGGAATTACTGAAACCCAAATGAAGACTGCGCATGGAACAAGAGGAAAGTAAAAGGAAATAGATGAAAAGACTAGGAGAAAAAGGGCCTTTATAGAGGTCTAAATGCAAGCATGTACTTATGTAAATATATTTATATGTGAGGATGGGGAAATAGAGTTATGTGCATATATTTATATATTTAGTATTAAGGTAACAGGTGAAGATTGGGCCTCCACTCAAGTACTCCTTCAATGCAAGAAAACATTGTTCTATTAAACTGGCATCCATCATGCTCACCTTCCCAATGCGATCACTAACGACAAAGTGGGTACATAAGCAAATGTGGTGAAGAAAACTGATGGTGTCTGGTGATCAAAAGATATAGCACCTGGGGTCTTAAAGGCTTAAAGGTAAACAAGCAGCTGTGATCATGAGATGTTGAAGAATCAGGTATCAGACATCAAAGAACAAAAAACATATCATTGTGAATGAGGGGGAGTTCTGATGGGGGACCCATCTGTAGCAACTGGACATTCCCTTACTGAAGGGTTGTAGGGAGGAGACGAGCCAGTCAGGGTGCAGTGTAGCAATGATGAAATATACAACTTTCTTCTAGCTCTTAAATGCTTCCTCATGCCCCCCCATCATGATCTCAATTCTGCTTTACAGATCCAGCCAGACCAGAAGATGTACACTGGTACAGATAGGAACTGAAAACACAGGGAATCCAGGACAGAAGAACCCTTTAGGACCAGTGCTGAGAGTAGCGATACTGGCAGAATGAAGGAGAATTGGGTAGAAAGGGGGAACGGATCACAATGCTCTACATATAACCTCTTCCCTCCAGGACAGACAACAGAAAAGTGGGTAAAGGGAGATGTCAGACAGTTTAAGACATGACAAAATAATAAATAATTAATAAATTATCAAGGGTTCATGAGGGAGGGGGAACAGCAAGGGAGGGAAAAAATGAGGAACCGATACCAAGGGCTCAAGTAGAAAGCAAATGTTTTGAGAATGACAATGGCAACAAATGTACAAATGTGCTTGACACAAGGGATGCTTGTATGAATTGTGATAAGAGTTGTAAGAGCCTCCAATAAAATGATTAAAAAAAAAATCCTTGTAGGAAGAGAGTGTCGTCTTGATTCCTCTGTCCTTAGGGCAATAACTCCTTGTGTGGTCTCTGGAAAAGGTGGGCTGGACTTTCCTTCTAAAATACAGCAGAGAGGAGCAGATGAGTTCAAACAACCCTTCTAACTCAAGATTGGGAAATTCTCTTTGGGAAAACAGATCTCATCTTTCTACCTTGTTGGTTGTTGTGAGGGCCAAATGACAAACCCTCTCCCAAGGCACAGACTTGCCCGTTGTGTACAATCCACACGGCAGGTGTAGCTGTCTTGGATTTCTTATCTAGTCTGCATTTGGCAGAAGCAATGGAAGCCAAACAATAGCAGAAATGTTTACCTCTCCATTTTTTAAAAAGGCAGGAAATAATTTCAGACATGAAAATTATTTATAGTTCCTTCAGATAAAGATTGGGTGACGCAATTAAGCTTGCTACATGTTAGCATGTCGATTACCAGCAACTGGTGTCAAATCTTTCTCAAGCAAAGAATGTTTCTTTTACCTGAT